>JAMKPZ010000381.1:0-87078 GCA_024699675.1 Amphibolis antarctica | reverse complement strand
TCGGAGGACGAGGGCGACGGCAACGCCATTGGAAGAGGAATCGGAGTGCCGACCGGTCGACTGCAGCGTGGAATCCCCGGCCGACGCCGAATCCGTGATAGGTGAGGTGATTTTAATTTTAATTTTATTTATAAAATTAATTTTAATTTTATTTATAAAATTAATTTTAATTTTATTTATAAAATTAATTTTAATTTTAATTCTATTTAATTTTTAAAGTTAACTAAAATTTATCTCAAAGTTATATTTAGATTATTTTTTTAATATTTTCAAGTGAGAAAATATTAAGTATATTTTTAAAATGGAATCGAAAGTAATATAATATTGGAAGAATAATAGTTTAGGAATTTGTACAAATGTACAATTGTACATAAGTTAAAAAACGAAATGTTTGAAAAGAATTTTAAAAAATAAAGTACTGTACAGCTAAAAAAGTAAAAAAATTTAATTTTTTAAACATATAAATATTTTAAAATTATTTATTAACTTCTCTTTTATCTTAAAGTAAAAAAAGTAATTTTTAAGTATATAATTTTAAGAAAAAAAAAAGTTTTTTAAAATTTTGATAATTTTAAAAAAGTAAATTAGAAAAAAAACGATGCCCTCTCTTCGCACTTCCTCCTCTCAGCCCCTTTCCGCCCGAACCCTCGACTCCCGAACTTCCGCCCGCGTTAGCCTGCTCTCCTTTCGATCGCATCGGCCGCAAGCTTCGTCGGGCGCTCCTTCCGATTGCGTCGCCCAGTCCTTTGGCGTCTTTCGCTCGCGTTGGCCGGTCCTTCTGCGTTGCCTGCTCGCGTCGTCCACTGCCTTCTCGCCCGAATTTCCAGTCGCGTCAGCGGTAATCTTCCGTGCCGTCATCGCTGTTTTGATTTTTTTAACATTGATATCTGATTTTTGTTGGGAACATTGATAAATCAAATGTTGGGAAGATTACATGAATGGAAACAGAGATATTGTTTATACATGATTTATCTAATTTTTTCTGTTGCTTGATTTTTCTGATTTATCGCTTGATTTATCAAGAAATACAAGCAACAGGTATTGTTAATTTTGATTTCTAGGTTAATTTTGTTAAAAATCTTAAAATGAAATATACATCTTAACCCTCCTGTATTTACATTGGTTGCTTTTGTATTGTTGCATTGTTTGTTATATTAACTTCTTATTTGCATTGTTTAATACATGAATAGTTGTAGGTAATGGCTAGTTTAGATAACCCAAAACTTGGAGGAAGGTGTTATACAAGTTGGAATGCAAAGGTTGATGAGTTGATATTAGAAAGTAAGGAAAATAATAGGAAATGGTGGAAAATAATAAGTCAAATTTTTCATCATTTTTTAATTATTTCTTATACTTTCCAAAGATACAAACCCTTTTAAATTGATGATGACATCTTCACGATATTATTAATTACTGAAGTGATATATCGATAGTTAAAGGATTATTTTAAGATTTAAAAATCTAAGTTTAAATCTCCAATTAAAGAATACTATTAAAAAAATCTCTACAATATTATGACTTACTAAAATTTTTTTAAATTTAGAAATAGTGCAAATTGAATATTTTCTTAGAATACATGTATATTATTAATTATTAAAAATATATTATGTATGATAATATTTCATAATTTATTTTCAACTTTGTAAAATATAAGAACTGAACGTAACAGTATAGATTTTAATATTATATGATTTTAAGTGTATGATAAATTTCAATCATCAATCATAAATAAAAAATCTTAACAAATACAAACTCGTTTAAATTTATATTATTTTTCTTTTAAAATTTACATTTTTGCAGTAAATAAAACCTATTTGAATCCCACAACTGAAATGCAGGGTCAAGCATATGAAGTGCTAACCACTGGACATTGGAGATTGACTGACTTGCCCACACTCGTGCGTGGAAGTCGGTGCCTTCCAAAGTGCAGCGATGGAGAACACCGTGCTGAAATTGAGGAGGCCTGCAGGTCATCTATGTTCCATCTGCAACCAGAAAAAGGCCGCCCTCAAACGACCCAAAACCTCGGAGCAGGTGAAGTTGAACCTTTTGTTTAAAATTCCCTTTTTTCAAAAAAAAAGTGTAGGAACATAAGCTTGTTGCACAAAGATGAGTACTACTGCCCAATAAGTGATGTTGTAGTTGAGGAATCATTGAAGTTTGCCCAACAAATGACCTTTAATGTTTACGAGTTAAATTTTCATTCTTGAAATTGGGAAAAGGAGGTGTATCACCTCATAACCAAGTTGACCATACCATGTTCAATCTAATAAGTTAACCCATGATATGGAGCTTCTATCATGGTAATATTTTCCCCCATCATACACTTGTTTTTATACCTCTTTTCAGCTATTTGTGGATAAAATCAGAAACATATTATAGTTTCTCTTCATGGTGCCTAAAAAATGTCATATCATGGGTTAGAGGTGTTGCTTACAGCATTTAGAAACTTCAAAAGACAAAACCTTGATGTGAATATTTAGCAATATCTTGATGTGGGTACTTGGAGTAACAGAAGAACAGCCTTTGTGGTCAAGGAGTGAGGAGAGATGAAAAAGGAGGATCAAGTGATCGAGCTTTGGAAACACAGTGAGAGAGGGGAAAGGAGAAATAAGAGAGGAAAAGTGGAACTCAACCAACTCTTTCACAAGGGCTCATTCTCTTTCAAGGTGATGCACTTGAAACAACTTTATTTAAGCGCCTGACGAGGAGACAAAGTCTACACGCACACATAGAAGAGAGATGGGAAAGAAGAGCAAGAGGTAGGCTCAGGAAAGTGGGAAATTCCAATAGGGAATGCAAAAGCAAGGATTGAGCTCCGAAAACGGCTTCTCTTGATTGAACTCTGCCTTGGGAAATTGATCTTTCAAAAGCCCTTCACTCTTATTGATTTAGATAGCCTTGGGAAATGAACAATGGAAAAAGCAATAGTGATAAGAGCGTAAGCAATACTGAACTACGTAAGGAGAGGAAGCCCGCTTAGGAAAGAGGTCAACTTTGGATACAACTCTTGAAAGGAAACTTGGCCTTCACACACACACACACACACACGCACACGTGCACATGCACACACACACATGCATGCGCACACGTGCATGTGCACACACACATGCACATGCACACATACACAAACTAAATTGAACCATTAAATTTTAGTTTGTTTCAATTCATTAGTTTGAATTGAGTCATTTACATCACTAATGGAATGGTTTTGTTTTTAGCTATAACAACTTAGATGCATCTTAGATGATGAAATTTCAAGTGGGTTAGTTTTTTTATGAAAATCTGTAAAGGTTACTGCAATGAAATCCAACCATATATATAGTAATTGACAATCTAGATTCGTGGAATTGGACCCTCTCCAATTTTTAGGACTTGGTGAGGATCTTAATTCCTTGTTTTGAAGGGATATCTATGCCACATGTGACGTCTTAAATTAATTACTCATATTAGGTGCATGATTTTTGCACAAGCACACATATTCAAGTTGCATATTGAGTTGGAGTAGTTTCCAATTGGTCTGGTAAGTAATGTAGATCCATTGATTCCATTATATGAGGATAAAGGAAAAGCTCAGATTCACAATGGAAGGTGTGTATTACTATCTATGTTTTGCATAAGCACACATATTCAAGTTGCATATTGAGTTGGAGTAGTTTCCATTTGGTTTGGTAAGTAATGTAGATCCATTGATTCCATAATATGAGGATAAAGGAAAAGCTCAGATTCACAATGGAAGGTGTGTATTACTTACTATCTATGTTGTGTCAAAAGGTTATATTTGTAAATTTACATGTGTTCATTCCTTGCTAATATTAAAAACATAACCACATAAATCTTCAAAGATTCTGCAGCCTTTTCTAACTGAATGTTACATCCTTGAACCTTTTGCAACTTTGAGAATTGTATTTGATAGAAACAAAATTAGTTTAAGGCTTTGCACATTTACCTTCTGCAGTTATCCCACACCAAGTTTTAACTTAATTGAATATTCTATTCTCATAAGTTCTTTCAATTTTCTTGTAAACTGGATGTTAATTTTCTACTAGCTATTACTTTTGTTTGGTTTAATAGACATGTTATTACTATTCAACAATGGTTTTGTTTGTTCATAAGCATATCTATCTCTTCCAAGGTCTTGTTAAATGTCAGCTATCACTACTGTGTCTTTTGATAATTTATGTACTGATAGATTTCATTGCAAAGATATGTAGGGAATGTTTCTATTCTGTCTTCGAAGATGAAATTCACAGGGTTATTGTAGATAACCATCTATTTAAACCTGGAGAACGAATTGCCATTGGGGCTTCTGGTGGCAAAGGTTAGCAATGATTCATATTGTTAAAGGAAAGTTAAATATTTCCAGTACTCAATCTTCTTACCTGCATGCTATAATCTTCAGAGAATCTTTGTACCTGTATCTGAGAAATTTGGGAAAATTAATTGTTGTCGTAAAATTTATCAATTTGATTTTTGTAGAAGAAAATGCTCATGTAAGCAAAAAATAACAGAAAAATGGTAAACCTATTATTATTTTGGTCTCTTTCTTCAAATTGGGAAATTTTATTTTTCTTTGAAAGAACAAGCAAGCAAAAGGAAGCATTTTTCCAGTATCTTTGTGTTCAGAAATAACTGTGCCCATTCAATGAATGTCTCATACAGTCATTTGTGTCTTTGTGTTAGAACACTGAAGAAATGCATTTGTGTTTCTATTACATTTCCTTTGTTGGATTGCTTAAATTGGCTGCATAATCTTCTTTTTGTATACATTTGCAGACTCAACTGTTCTTGCCTATGTCTTATCAAAATTGAACCATGTGCATGGTTATGGCCTGGACCTCTTTCTGTTGTCAGTTGATGAAGGCATCTCTGGTTATCGAGATGACTCACTTGAAACTGTCAAGAGAAATGAAATTCAGGTACTATAGAATGATATTTTGGCATCTCCAGTATTAGATTTTTTTTTCATGATAATCTTTTTTTGCAGATAATGACCTCTTGGTTGCAAGTTATGAATAGGCTTTTGATGAGTTGTGAAGCTTCAGGGTCTCAATCAATTGCAATGGCCAATAATATTAAAATTAGTTGACTCACTGCACTTTATTTGGAATTTTATATTTTTTCCCCTAATGCTTTTGGACATTAGTTGGCAGACAAAGATTTCTTTGTCATTGTATTCATTTCTTGTGCATAATATGTGGAGGGGCTAGACTGAAAGAGGATTTTCTTTCTAACAAGAAAAATCCAACTTTGGGTTGGGTGGAGCATGACTTTAGAAGGGTATTGATTGATAATTTTGTTCTTTGCATTATTCAACATTCCTAAATGTACAGTTACTTTTTCTTCATTTTAGGAATTTGGATCATCATTCATATACTTCAAATTCAAAATATTTTTTATAATCACATTCCCTTTTTCAGTATCCATTTCAGTTTGGTTTTGTACCATAATGAAATAATGTCAGCATGCCAGAATCAGTGGATTGTTTTTTCAAGCAGATCATACATGTTAGATGTAACCAAGAACTGCATGGTGGGCCAAATAGACCATGTTTATAAAGAAAGCATATGAAGTGTGAAATTCCATCATTTTTTATATCAATTACATCTAAGTTCAATAACTGTTTCTCTTAAAATTTCTGTACTTGTGTTAAAATGTTTCATACAAAATGGTTATATTGGTATGAATTGATTTATGGTAGTAGATTTGCTCTGAACCTTTACTTTCTGTTGATTTTTGCATCTTGTTTTCATCTGAATTCTTACCTATTACTCTCTTCATTTCTTCACCAGTATGGATTGCCACTTAAAATTGTCTCGTACAAAGATCTCTATGGTTGGACAATGGATGAAATAGTGAAAACCATAGGTCTGAAAAACAACTGCACTTTCTGTGGTGTTTTCCGTAGACAGGTATGCATATTTTCTGTACAGAGTTCTTTTATATGCTCCTTAAAGTCTTTGCACTTACATCTAACTAAATAATTAAACTACGGGAGCCTATAGGTATTCATGAACCCTGATAACATTCTCTGTACTTTTTTTTAAATTTATGGGAGTATTCTTCGTGCACTGCAGTTAAATGTACTAGTAGAAAAGCCATAAAGGATTGGATTATGCACTAACGATCTACATCTAAGAATGGATGCTTTTAAGTTGACCTTTCCTGATAAAGCACCTGAATTTCCAAATTAATTTCAGAAATTGAAATTGTTAGGATCAGGCTTTACTAGAGGGTGGGAGGTGAATAGTGATTTAAAATCAATTTAGCAATAAAATCACAATCAATCGCACAGAAAAAAAATAGAGATAGAATTTTTATAGTGGTTCACCCTAAATCAGTGTTAATCCACTCTTGAAGGCCCAACTCTTAGAGTCTCACTATTATTGAGTGTTTTACAGATTCACACTTCAACATTTACATCCTTTTGCTTTTTCAAGATTAGTAAAGAAACCCCTTGACAAGGAGACCACCTTGTCACCCTGCGAAGACACCTCCTTTGCAGACCTTATCATAGCCTGGTGAAAGAATTATTCTTACAACATTTGGACAACTTGTAAAACCCTTTGTGAGACATAAAATCCATAGATAGAAAATACAAGTATTCTCGCAAAAACACAAAGCAAGAGCATACAAGGATCACACATAAAAAAGCCTTAATTTTTGCTCCTTGCTTGTCTTTAGTCTTTATAATTAAATCCATAGCCAAAAATGGAATGTTCTTCCATTTGCCACAAATTGAATCTTTTAAATCTTCCTTTGAATTTGAATTATTGCTTTTACTGGTTTTCATTAAATCCTAATAGGTTTTCATTAATTTGATCTTGCAATAATTAATCCCTAAATTTCGGAATAATGGATCCTATATCCTACAAAAATCAATTAATAATCAAACGGATTTTCCGTTTGGGTTGGATGAAATTTTCATTAGGCATTAAGCACAAACCTGTAAGAGCACAAGTGATAATGAAATGCCCATCAACTATTGTCGGAACATTCGTTCAATAATCCTGTATTAAAAACATATAAACAAGTTATAACGGATATTTGTTGGTTAGCGTTGAAATATCTGTTCGATATTCCTGTATTAAAACAAGTAAAGTTATAATGGAATGTTCGTTTACTAATGTTGGAACATCCGTTCAGTAATCACATTAAAAACAAGTAGAGAAGTTATAACGGAATGTCCATCGATTATTGTTGGAACATCTATTTAATAAAGTTTTAGTAACTCAAGTTATTAATTAATAACAGAGTGTCTATCAACTAACATCGGAACATCCGTTCAATAGAAATGTAATAAATCAATTCATCAAGTAATAATAGAGTGTCTCGAAATACATCAGAACATCCATTCAACACACCTGCAATGATTTAAATATGTTGATAACAGAATGTCTGTCAAAATGCCCTGGAACATCCATTTAGTAACTCTACATTCATTTTCTATAATATTAATGAAATGTTCATTGAATAACATTGGAACATTCATTCAAAAGCTCTACATAATTTCAGATAGTAAATTTGACAATATATATTAAAGTAGAAATTGATTAACAAAACTTCTATTATGAATACAAAACTTCTGTGAGACTTTTAGCCTATATTATGCAACATAATTATTTACGAAGATTCCATAATACCTATGGAACTCCCATCAGCATTATTACTTGTATTAACGGAACTTCCGCAATCTTCATAGGAACTTCTGTTAGAATTTACCTATTCATAAATTATACTTAACATATTTTTAATACTTAGACATAGCATCATCAAAACATATTTTTCTCCAATAGAAATCTCATGTTCAAATGCTACAATCAAGCACAATATTACAAATGTCTTGCTTGGTGAATGATCATTAATATATAGGCCTTGGACCGTGGTGCTTCATTGCTGCAAGTAGACAAGCTTGTTACTGGACATAATGCTGATGATATTGCTGAAACTGTTCTGTTGAACATATTGCGTGGAGATATTGCAAGGTGATTTACTATCAGCCTAGGGTTTCTTTTTTTTTTTGTCTAGGTTTCATTCTTCTCTTTTTGTTGTGGTCAATCTTGTAGGTTGGGAAGATGCACACACATCATTACTGGTGAAGATGGACCTATTCCAAGATGCAAGCCATTTAAATACACCTATGAAAAGGAGATTGTCATATATCCTTGACATTATACTGATAACTTGCTAATCATATGTTGCCTTAGATTTATACTGGCGAGTCTCATGCATTGTATGGATTAATATTTTATCTGATACTTTGAATGCATAGTAGGAAAGAATCAAACTTTTAAAGGTAGCACCTAGGTGGCAAGGCATGAACTGGTAATGCCTTGGTAAGTTTCTCTTTTACTAATTTATAATTAAAAAGTGGTTTAAAAAACTTATAATTAAAAAAGTAACTAAAACATAAGAAGAAAATTTGTTGTATCCAAAATTATAAAAATGTATGCAAATGTTATTATGTGGAAACTTTCTTTATTTATATATAATACTTTTGAAATTAGGAATACCTTGACCAATTTCCACGTACGCCTATTTCAAGAAGCTGGACTATTTCTCCACTGAATGTAACGGTTTTAATGGCTATTACATATTAAATTCTTTTTTAGTCACTGTTGTAAATGAATTTTAATATACTTATCCTTTTACTGATTAATTGATTTTCAGGCATTTATTCTCCCAATGCTTATCGTGGATTTGCACGTGAGTTTATTAAAGATCTGGAGAGAATCAGGTTCTTATCCTTCCTATCTGTTAGGTTTTGTATTACAAGAACAAACATTGTGGTCATTTTTTTGATCTCAAAGGTTTGTATTAATTATTTTGGTTCATATGGACATAGGCCGAGGGCCATCCTTGACATTATAAAATCAGGTGAAGATTTTAGGATAGCCACTTCCACAAAAATGCCAGAGCAAGGACCATGTGAGCGCTGTGGATATATTTCTAGTCAGGTTGTGGTTACTTATTATGAAGTTGAATAGAAATTTTTCTTTAAAAAAGAACTTTATCTATTCTATTATTGACATAATGGGTTAGTATTATATATTCCGTAAGTCATAAGGATATCGTTAAAAAATTCAATAGTTGATAGCCATTATGATTAACAGGTTAGTATTTCAGAAACCACTAATTTCTTGTTACCTGTGCAATCAGAAACAACTAACTTCTTGTTTACCGTACAATATTCAATATTCAGAACAAGCTTATTAAGCCGGTGCCTAGGCACCTGGATGGTAACAAGCTGATACCGACTCACTAGTCTCGGGGTCTGGTTTGTATTTTCTTGAAAAACTTTATTTACTCTGGCATAAGCAGTTGGGAGATCCAAACCGTATTCCATGGGTTAATGTAACGAGGGCTAAGCTTCCCCCGTGGGTAGATTAGTAGTACCTTTGAAGAGTGAGATCTTGAGAAACACTTTGTCTCCAACCTGAAATCTATGGGGCTATCTTTTCCAATGATGCAAAAAGAAAGAAACGAATACATAACAATTTTATAACGCAGCTGTAGATTTTTGGCATCTATTGGTAGCCTAGATCTGGTAGTACCTCTGGAGAGAGAGATCTTGAGAAACAGTTTATCCGCTACCTAAATCTGGTAGTACCTTTGGAGAGTGAAATCTTGAGAAACACTTTGCCTCTGACCTAAAATCTGTAAGGCTATCTTTTCAGAGGATGCAAAAAGAAAGGAACAGAACAATTTTATAAAGCAGCTGTAGATTTTGGCATTTATTGGTAGCAATAACACGATCACTTTGATTTGCAGAAGTGGTGCAAAGCATGTGTTCTACTCGAAGGGCTTAACCGAGGCCTACCAAAATTGGGAATCGGACGAAAGAAAGCTGTGAATGGTCCAAAAAAGGAAGGAGAATCAATATCGACTTTACAAATGGAAGGCTCAAACATTCAGAGCAAACAGTGTGGAACATTAGACTTGTGAAAACTTGGTTTCATCAAATTCTTTGTAAGTACCTTACTTGTTTGCCAACAGTTAACAAGACAATGTGGATTCTCCACAAGTTGGTGAAGCTAGCAAGCTCATGATAAAGCTTAAGCTGTGAACAGAAGGAACCTCTGGCAATTCACTGAAGACATGGCTCCCCAAGTAAGAAATTATTCCACCGCTGATTTAGCCAGTTAGTGTCAGGCTTGCGCAAGATTGTCATTATTGTCTTGTAAAATTAAGGATGCGTTTGTTTAAGCGGTAGAAGTAGATAATGTGAAGTTTATATTATTTTAAAAAATATGTGATTTACATGTAAGTATTTTGATATGATTTTTTAATATAAAATATTAAAATTATTTGATAAATGTTATTGTATAATATTATGATACATAGTAAAAAATGAAAATACATAATAATTAATTTATAAACAAACATAACCTTAGTCTCTTCATTGGTTCTCAGTGTTGGATTTGTATTCAAGGCATTTTACATTGCTGGCCAGGTTGCATTAGTATTTGTAAAGGCTCGTGACTCTTATATTTGTTTCGTTGCTTGAGACTGAAACATAAATAAATTTAGGTCATTAGCAACATGACAAAGGAGGTGACGAATATGTGCTATTTTGATTGATTTGATTCCAACCATAATTAATGAAAATCATACAATTAAGTGTACTAAATTAAAATGATTAGACCTTTGATTGATTAAGAATTGCGAGTGGAATGAGTTTCTCAGTTCTCCCTGACTCCCTCCGTGGAATTCTACAGTGCAGAATATGTATATTTGCCGGTACTGGTATATATTTCTTGTGCCGTATTAAGGAACTTCTAGAACAGGTTGAAGTATTTTTTGAAATAGTATAAATAAATGTATTTTTTTTATTAGTGTGATAGTAAATACACTTACTCTAGTTAAAAGTATTTTTTCACTTGGAGGAGCAATTCATCAACCGTTTCTAAAATTTGGAGTTGCCCTTTTCAAGTAAAGGATACGATTGTCTTTTTGCTTTTTTAAAATAAATAAATAAATAATTCATCTAACGACGGAGAGCACATTTTTAACCAATAAATATTTATTTATTTATAATATATAAATAATTTGGCTTTTAAAAAAATTTATAATAAATAAATATTTTTAACATTATAAAATCAAAAATTAGAATTTTACATATATCTTTATTTATTTTAAATTTTTTTTAATAAAATAGATTCTTAAAATATTATTAGTAATATTTATAAAAAATATCCTTTAAAGATAAAATTAAAATATTTTAAAAATTTATTAAAGTTATTATTATAATAAACATATATAATTCTTAAATTAAACGTGATAGAGAGAGAGAAGGAAGGTAATAAAGAAAAATGCGTTGGAACAAGAGAGAGGCATAAATTTGATGGACGGCAGTAAAATAGCCGATGATGTCGGGCATGACTACAATTAACACGGGAGTGACGTGATTGTACGTCAACAACATCACATATAATTAATTAATTAACAAGAAGGCGGGAGCACGGCCAATAGGGACGTGCTTGGGTCAGCTGACGAGGAGTTCGTGCCGTGCTAGATTGCAAAAGCGTTTGTAGCCTAGCACAGTCCGTTTGACACGGCACGGACAGCACGACTCGGCGAAGGGCGGAGGCGGAGTAGCTGATCGAGTGAAGCGGGCTGCGGGCGAGTCGACAAGGCGATCGAGTGACGCGACGAGGGCTGGGAACGAGTGGCGGGGCAAGGTGACTGAGCGACGCGGCAAGGGTTGGGAATGAGCAGCGGGGCAAGGTGACCGACGAACCGAGTGGAGCGGGCAACTGGGGCGAGGCAGAGCGGAGGGCTGCTCCTCAGGTGGCGAAGGTTTCACCGGGCGTAGAGGAGGGGGGTTGGGGGTTGGGGGTCGACGACCCACGACCCATCACCCAACTAACCTAAGGACCAAGGTCCCGAGGAGGGGAGGGGGGTTGGGAGGCGACTTATCATGATTATGATTTGATAGATCAAGATTCCCAATAGCGGCTAATGATGCCAATGTTAATTTAGATTATCATGATTACGATGATTTGAATGAGATGTTTGAAGACATTAATGACATGATACAAGGTTTCGAAGAAAGACAAAGAGAGTGTTGAAGATGAAAATGATAATGTCAAGGCCTTTTATAATAGTTTGGATGATGTTAACCAAGAGTTATATCCAGGATGTGAAAAGTATACAAGGTTAACTTTTATAGTTCAATTGTTTCGTATAAAATGTTTGGGTCAGTGAAGTAACAACACATTTGATATGTTGTTGGGATTACTTAAGAATGCCTTCCTAATGACAACTTTACCAAGTAATATGTATGAGTTAAAAAAGATGATTAAAAACTTGGGTCTTCATTATGAAAGAATAGATGCATGCGAGGATAATCACGTTTTATTCTGGAAAGACAATACAAATCTAGACTCATGTCCAAAGTGTGGCAAATCAAGATGGAAGACCAAAGAAATCATGTCATCCAAGAAGAAAAGAACTCCAGTAAAAGTTGTCAGGTATTTTCCAATTATTCCAAAACTACAAAGGTTATTCATGTCATCCAAAATAGCTAGTTTAATGAGATGACACAATGAAGATCACACAAATGATAATGTGATGAGGCATCCTGTAGATTCTCCAGCGTGGCAGACATTTGACGAAATTCATGCTTCTTTTAGTATAGAATCTCGTAATGTCAAGTTGGGTTTAGCTTCTAATGGATTTAATCCTTTTGGAACAATGACTACTCAGTATAGTATTTGGCCGATAATTTTGATTCCTTACAATTTACCTCCGTGAATGTGCATGAAACATCACAACATGATGTTATTGTTGCTTATTCCTAGGCCATCTTCACTTGGTGTTGCTATTGATGTTTACATGCAGCCATTAGTAGATGACTTGAAAAAATTATGGGTTGAAGGTGTACAAACACATGACAAATCAAAGAAAGAGGTGTTTCAAATGCATGTTGCACTTTTGTGGACCATACATGATTTCCCAGGTTATGCTATGTTATTTGGTTGGAGTACGAAAGGAGCATATGCATGTCCATCTTGTCATAAATTTACATGTTTTCATAGATTGAAACATAGCAAAAAGTATTGTTACATGGGGCAATGAAGATTTCTTCCAGATGATCATAAATATCGTGCAAATAAATCATTATTTGATGGGACAATTGAAGATAGGTCACCACCAAGAGCACTTTCAAGTTCAGAGGTATTATTTGAAGTTAACAGCCTTACTTTCACCCTAGGCAAGGGTGATGCTGCTTCCAAAAAAAGAAAAATGATTGAAAGCAGTGATGAAAGTTTTAATTGGAAGAAGAAAAGTATTTTCTTTGATTTACCATATTGGGAAACATTACTTATACGACATAATTTGGATGTGATGCACATCGAACGAAATGTTTCTCACAAAATCATAGGAACTTTACTTGGGATAGAAGGAAAAACTAAAGATACAAAAGAAGCATAGATATGGTTGAAATGGGTATTAGAAGTTCTCTACACATTGATAAAGATGATGCAAGACACATTCTAGATGCGTGTTACACAATGAATAAGACGCAAAAGAAGTTATTTTGTCAGGTTCTTAAGCAAGTTAAGGTTCCTGATGGTTATGCTTCCAACATTTCCAGATGTATTAATATTGACTCCAAGAAGATTGCAGGACTTAAAAGTCATGATCATCATGTACTAATGCAACAAATACTTCCTCTTGTAGTGAGGAGATGTTTGCCATATAGTGTTAGTGATGTGCTTATCCAATTATGCAATTTTTTAAAAGATTTATGTTCAAAGAATGCAATTGCTAAGAAATTTGTCACATTAGATGATGAAGTTGCTGAATGTTTATGTAAACTTGAGACAATTTTTTCTCCTTCCTTCTTCGATATAATGGTACATTTACCTATTCATTTAGCAGAAGAAACAAGATTGGCAGGACCTGTGCAATATAGATAAATGTATCTAATAGAAAGGTAATGAAGACGTTACCCTTACTTTTAAAATATTTATTGAAATTTACATTAACGTGTTGCTATGTGTAGGTATCTTGCTAAACTAAAATCATATGTATGTAATACACATCATTCGAAAGGTTCAATTGCTAAGGCTATTTAGCCATGTAGTCTATGATATTTTGTTCAAGATACCTGTAAAGTGTTCCAACAATATTTAATAAAGCTTCAAGAAATGATGATTTGCAAGATACAATACATGATAATGAAGGATGAGACATAATTTCTAGAAGTGCTCGATTTTTAGGTGGTGAAGTATTGCATGATTTGGATTATCACACATTACAATTGGCACATCAAATTGTTCTTGATAATTGTAATGAGATTGATGAATTTCATCAGTAAGTTTTGTTGTAATTTAATTCATCGAAATTTTTATTTTTAATATTGTAACAGGAAAAGAAGAAAATGTCATCCCATCATTCTGAGGAATATGAGCAGGGGGCAAGTATAGGTGAAGAAAATGCTACACCTAGTGGAAGAAGAACAAGAGGACCTGCACTCTTAGCTGAAATTGAAAGATTAAGGCTAGGAGAGAAATTTATAGTACCATTCAATGAAATGCGCCAACCCATAGAAAGGGAAGGAGGTCGATTATTTGTTTATATTGGCTCCATAGCAAAAAGAGGTAAAATATTGCCAATAACGATTCATGATTGGCATCACATGCCTGATACAAATAAAGAGGATGTGTTTCATAAAATTTTGGTATATTTTCACCTTTTTTTAAATTCATTGATCTAATGTTCATAGTTATATTACATCATATTCAATTTAACTTCTTTTAATGATTTCATAGGAAAAATTCGAGTTACTGCTAGAAGGACCAATATAGATTGTAGCAACAATACATTAAAAGAAAGAATAAAAATGATCCACAAAGTGATTATTGCATCATACCAGATCAATGGTGTAAATTAAAACATTATTGGGACTCCGACAAATTCAAGGTATTGTTCAAAATTATTTATATTCAAAATATTAATGATATGAATTTATAATAGTTGGATATGTAGTGCAATTATTTATATTCAATCTTTTGGTGTTGCTTATGCAATCAAAAAATGATAAAAATAAGTATAATCGAAAGATGCTTCAATCATAGCATCACGTCGGTCAGAAAAGTTTTACTCAATTAGCTTATGAACATGTAAGTAACATATGTTGTATTTGAAATTCAAATTTATAATTTTTTTGAGTATAGACTAAGTCTTTATACATAATAATCATGTAGAAAAAGAAAACCGATATTCAATTAGATAGAAGTGAACTTTGTGTGATGAGCAGAATAGGAAAAGATGGAAGTATAACTGATCTCGTATCACAATCACAAGTGGTATGTATTTTGACATTATTTTTTCAATTATTTTGTCATTATTATATTTGTTTTTTATTATCTTTATTATCCATATTGTGTAGGATGAAATTCAACAACTTAAACAAAGCCAAGTTGAAGATCAAGGAAGCAGTTCAAACGTTGCTAATTTTGATATTTTATCACAAGTGCTTGGCAAAGAAACACATGGTCGAGTACGAGGATTGAGATTAGGTCCTACTCTATCACAGGTGTTATGCAAAAATCCACGCAAATCATTCACAACATTATACATTAGTAGACGACAATGAGAAGCAAGTTGATTGTAATAAAATGCATCAATTTGAAGCGAAAATCGCTGAAATGAGAAGTCAAATGAAATATATGCAATAATTACTTCTTCAACAGGTAATACTAGATAAATATTGTTACATAAATTATCTTATAATCATATATATTTGTTAATATTAATTTTTCATCTTTTTTGATAGACACGTGACACCATTCAAGTGTCAACTGATCAATGTGGACCATTATTATCTCAAATACCTATTGAAGATGTAAATTAGTATTAAAATCTATGTTATTATTGATTGTTTATATTACAATATTTTTGTTAAATATTTTCTTTTCATAGGGGCAATGTATACCATGTAAAATTACAAACGGTGCATCCATCTTGGCTAGAGGAATGTTATTAAGTAAAGATTTCAATAAAAGGATTGGGGGAACTTCTCTAGGCCTAAGATGGTGTGAAGTTGTAATTAAAATTGTTTTGAATTATAATGCACCCCTATTACGACCTAATGGAAGAAATAAAAGAATGAGGGATGTAATAGGGTCTAATATTGCATGGCCTCATAGTTTGGTAAGTATATTTATTGCTATTATAATTAATTTATTACTTAAAATTTGAATGATATTTATTTTTGTGTTATTGTTTATTATTGTTGTAGGTGGAACCTGAATGAAGATAATTAATTCAAGATAAGATATTTTTACTAATTCACTTGTAAAATATTTATTTTTGTGTTATTTTTTATTATTGTTGTGGGGGCATTAACTTAATAAATAGGGAAGCTATTTCTTATGTTGACATTTATTTGAAATCAATGGATTTGTTGTAGGTCTGATGTTCTATTTTTTAATTCCATAGTTGAAGTAAATGTAGAAATTTTTTGTTGTCAATTTCTTTGTACGCACTAAAATGTATTATGTTGAAATTTAGTTAACTCATGTCTTATTTTCTCATATCTTATGTCATGCTCTCATTTGGTTAAGTTAATTCTCTTTTATGCATGTATCTATCTTACACCAACTTAACAATTTTTAATTTTGTGCAGGATACTATTACTTTATACAATTTCCATGCATTTGCTAAATTTCTATCAGTGGTACTACAGTTGGCCAGTCTCTCTCCACAAGGCCAAACATCATTGGTCAAGAAATCCCCATGGTTAAGATGTTAGGAATAGAGGAATTTCCATTGTTGGAATGTAAATACTTTTTTTGTAGGGCTGGTTGAATGTTGTATGGCTATTAAGTATTGATAATGTATGTACTTTTGGACATATAAAATGATATTTCATTTTATCAATATATGAAAAAGTAAATGTGTATGAATTTTTTGTATGTAAAATGTATTTTTTTTGAAAATATTTCATGTATGAAGAATATTACACGTACATGAATTACAAGATTTTAATAGATTTTTATAATATTTTTTTATTTTTTAATATTATTTGTGAACAACGACCGTTGTGACAATCATTTGTGATGGTTTTTGGCCGTCACAAAGTATTTTTTTTGTTGTTAAATTTTTTTTAAATGATCATTTGTGATGGTTACTTCGAGTATTTGTGATGGGTTCTAGTCATTACAAATACAATATATGCGACAGTTTTTTGGGTTTTTGAGATGGTTTTAGCCATCACAAAAAGTCATTTTTCCTATAATGTAAGAACTAGATAGTTGCATAAAAGAATTTTTTGATAATTTTAATTTGTAAATGTAAAATTATAAATTTTAATTTTTAATTTTTTAATCTTCAATTGTAATAATGCAAATGATAACATTTATAATTTTTTCATAAACATAATGTCATTTTTTTTTAAAAGTTGTATAAATTATATGTAATTTGATAATTTGAAATCTTATATTAGATATTTAGATAATCTATATTAAACTTATTATAATCATATAAATATATAATATTAATATTATAATATTTTTTTAGTTATTTAATAAAATAAAAAATAAAACAAGACTAACATGATTGAACATGGATCGACACAATTCGACAAAGTCAATGATACATGTGACCAGCATGATCCAATTGGACCGAAAAAATCTGGCACAACACGGTCAGTTGAAATCTTTAGAGCGACGGAAATGACGGGAAGATTTTAATAAATTTAGCAACGAAACAAGAGGAAGGCATATATAACATTTTGCATTTTCCCCCTTTCCTGCATTAAGGATGAGAATTTGTTTCAGATCGCGGCGTTTTTTACATAGGATGTGTATTAGATCCTCTGCAACGTTATGGACTTCATTCTATAATCAAAACAGCGTGATAAGATTGATGGACGGGAGTACAATTAATCGATCATCTTGGGGATGATTACAATATATATATTAACACGGGAGTGACGCGATTGTACGTCAACAACATCACATGTAATTAACTAATTAATTAACAAGATGGCGTCGAAACGGAAGGATCAGAAGCCGCACAGGAGCTGGTGGGGATGAGGTGGGCCGGACGGGGCGGGCGGGGTGCAGCGGATGGTGCGGAGAAGAGCCTTCTCGACGTCCTTGGAGGTGCCCTGCCTGTGGCACGCGACGACGCGCTCCAGGAACCGGGCGTCGCACGGCAGCCTGATGGGCCCGACGGGCAGTCCGAACACTTCCTCCGCCTTGTCCAGGAGCTCCCTGAAGATGTTGCTGCCGAGGTAGGACACCGGCACCACGAACCTCTGGCCGTCCGCGGCGTACAGAACGATGCGGCCTTTGGAGGGCGCGTCGGCCTCGCCGTCCCCTCTGGCCCGCCGCCGCCATCTCCTGGCCATGTCGACCAGCTTCTTGTGGCTGCTGGCCATGGGCTAATTGAGATGAGTAATGTTTCCAGATGCAGAGGAAGGACGAGGAGGAGAAGAAGAAGCAGGAGGAGAAGAAGAAGGAAACAATGAATTGGAGGTGGGTGTGATGGAGGGACGAGGGGAAGCGCGGGGGTTGTTAATTATCTACAGCGAGTGGGTGAGTGTGAGATTTTTGTTGGACAAGGCATGTGTACGCCATGTGCACTCGCCTCTCGGCAACGCATTGGTCGCGTCGGAGATATTTTCGCGCGCCGACTGGAGCGGAGATATTCGCTCGGGAGTACACTTGCACACCTCATCCGGCGGCCATCCGCCCAAGTGCCGGTGACGGAGATATTCGTACGTCCTCGAGAGTGCAACTTTTTTGTCGGCGATGCACATGTCGTCTCGTCCAACATATATTCATGTTCACGTTTCCGACCACATTTTTCCAATTGACTATCCAAATATAATCATTGCGCCCAAGGCAATGTTCGTTTGACTTTCGAAGGCATATTTTAGTTTTATATAAGTTTTTACGTATTATTATTATTATTTATAAATTTTTATTATATTTATAAAATTTAATTTTATTTATTATATTTCTTTTAATTTTAACTTTTCGTACCTTTTGAAATTGTCTTTACAACAAATAAAATAAAAACAAGCGCTTGACATATTTGTCCCTTTTGCGTCCGCACTCTGGCCATCAATGTTATTTTCTTTGATCTTTACCTTTGATTTCACTAAATTTTTTTTGATCTTTTGAGTTCAATTCCACTCGTAAATTTTATTGTTTGTTGGATTTTTTTTTAAAAAAGCCATACCTCTTATTCGAAAGAAGCAAAAGCCTCCAAAGCTGTCGTATCATAAATATTACGTTCTTTTACCAGTAAAATAAGAAGTTTTTCAAAGAAACCATAACATAAATACAAACTACCGTAAAATATCGTAAATACTGTCGTAGCATTATAAAATAGATTTTTCAAACAATATCGTCATTTTCCTTTGATGTCTTTCTTTTGATATTACTCTCTTCTTTTGATAATGAATTTGCTTTTTTGTTCACAACTAATTAACTTCTAAAAGAAAACTTCAACTTGTTCTTAAACATTAATTCATTGATTATCACTTAAAAAATTCTCTCTTTAAGAATCGGACATAACTTCTATAATATTTCACGTGTTATCCTCTAAGTATTAAAGCAAACTCTTCAATGACTGTTTAACATATTTCTAACAACTAGTTTCACCGTCAATGTACCTTACATTATGAATAAGTAGTTGTACAACAAAAAACTATATATCTTAGGTATAGTTTCACTGTCACTGTCCTTTTCATTCAATACTCGTGTTGTTGACATTCCTTTTGTTTGTCACTTACATCGTTGTTATCTTTTTCGTTCGCTATTCATGTTATCGTCATCCTTTCTGTTTGTCACTTGTGTCATTGTCATCCTTCTCGCTTAACACTTGCACTATCGACATCTTTTCTGTTTATTGGTTGCACCATCACCATCCCTTCCATCTATCAATTGTAACATTGTTATGACTACCGCTTACTACTTGTGTCATCATTGTCCCTTCCACCTTCCACCTACCATTAATTTCATCATCATCTCTCTCACTTGCTGTTCACACCATTAACATTCCTTTTGCTTGTTGCTTGCGTTGTCATTATTCATTTTTCCAACTACTCATACTATCATCTTCCCTCTTCTCCATCGTCACTCACTAGGTGATATTTTTTAGTGATTTTTACATGTTCAAACATTCAAGGCATCTAAGGCTAAGTTGTTAAAGGTATTTGGGTTATTTTTTATGTTTAGTATTCTTTTTTAATTTTTCATTGATACATTTGGAGCTTTACAATTTCCATTGATATTTTTCATGTATTAGTCATAATTTTTGGAGCTTTACAATTGAAGTTACAGATTTTAGAAAAGTGCATTATACTTATAGATTTATATCTTGTAAAAAAATTTTAAAAGAACAAAAATCAGAAAATAACTTAACTTTGGGTACCTGTAAAATAAGTTTTTTAGAGTTACCACTAGAGAATTGGTATCCTATATATATATATATATATAGCTAGATCTTAGGTGTAACTCAAGATTGAGAGTTTGTTTAACATCTTGTATAGATGATTGGTTGGATAAGTTTTTCCACATAAATATTTCATAATTAATTTGTAAAATTTGAAAATATAACTTTTCATTTAAAAAAAAAAAATCGAAAACCAAATTCCCTCGAAGAAGGTCGTTTACACATTCATCTCTTTCAATCTTTAAATTGAGACGCCGAAGGATTGCTGAAATGAACGTCAACTTCAAAATCGGAGCAAAAATGTCATTGAAATCTATAAACTCATTTACAACGACCAGCCTAATTTTGTATCCCGTATGTGAATTATGCATATCTAGCTTACTTGTTTCTTTCGACCTATTAGTTTGTTCTTGATCACTCTTTTGCCTTTAGGTGACTGTTGAGAGACCTCGGGTTTTGCCCCACCGCCAATCGCCGATGGCCGATCCCAGGCGACAGCAGCAGCTTTTCCAACAACATCAGGAGGAGGAGCAGCAGATGCAGACGCGGATGCAGATGTTCTGGGCCGAGCAGTACTGCGAGATCGAGCAGACGACCGATTTCCGAAACCAAAACTTCCCGCTCGCCCGCATCAAGAGGATCATGATGGCCGACGAAGACGTCTACATGATTGCCGCGGAGGCGCCCGTCTTGTTCGCCAGGGCATGCGAGATGTTCATCTTTCAGCTGGCGACCATGTCGTGGGCCAACGCGAAGGAGAACAGGAGGTTGATTCTGCGGAGGGATGACGTGGTTGCGGCAATAAGGAGGAACGAAGTATTCGATTTCCTGATTAACGTCATCCCATAAGGCATTGCCGGAGACGAGATCTAAATCTGCCGGTCGGTCGAAGATTCCGTCGCTGGAGGGTCGTCGGCGGAGTCAGGGTGAGCCGAGGGGGGCCACTGCGGAATTGTGAGGCCAAGGAAAGATTTTCAAGAATTTAGCAAAGAAATAAGAGGAAAGCATATATAACATTTTGCATTTTCCCCCTTTTCTGCATTAAGGACGAGCTACAATTTTTAGGTCTCGACGTTGCTGGAAGGTCGAAAAATTTTATCACGATATTTTTTTATCTTATATATTTTACCTTTTTTTTTTTTATTGTTAAATTTGTAGTTAAAAATATAAAATTATATTTAAAATATTAAAATATAAAAAATTTATAAATTTTTTAAAATTAATTTTCTAGAATATTTACAATATTTATAAATAAACCATCTTAAAATTTATTCTATTTTTAAAATTTTTCTATTTTTAAAATTTTTTAATTCTTAAATTTCTAACGTGCACACAGACAGATTCTTTAAGTTCAATTCCACTCTTAAATTTTCCTGTTTGTTAGATTTTTTTTGTAAAAAAAGACCTTCCAGATGATCAGTACCACAAAAATAACAAGTTTTACCAATAAATGAGTGTACCGAATTGCAAAAATTGGTTAACCATTTTTACCGGGGAAAAACATATCTACCGGGTAACACAGTATAACCACTAGATAACTTGTTTTACCAATAAATGAGTTTGGATAATCCGGTGGAAAAATTGGTAAACCTGTTTTGTTGAGAGAACATTTTACCTAGAATATTCCATCATTTATAGGTCTTGAATTTGGTAGTCATGTTGCAAAACAAAGTTATTACATCTTAGAATCACAACACTAAGATAGAATTTCTCATCTTAAGTATAATTGCATCTTTCACAGAAAAATTCAGATAACTATTTTTCCAGTACAAACAAATTTTGATTTTTCTGTATCTCAATTTCTTTTACCTCGTCCAATAGAATTTGGAATTTCAGTTATATCATTTTATTTTTCATTATTGGATTGACACATAGGGCTTTCATTTTTACAAAAAAAATGAAATTCCAAAATGGAATTTTCGATGTCCATTTTTATATTCTGTAGAATTTCAAAATATCAAATGAAATTCAATTCTAAGAATTATTGCCTTAGAAATATAATCATCGAGCAAATGGAATTACGAAGTCAAAATTCAGAATTTACTTTTGGAAATTAACGGATAAAATATAGTCGTTAGACACTTAAACTAGTCATTAATCATTGTGATTAGCCTGTAAATAGGACTCTTAATCATTGATTAATGAAACCTTTTGCAATCCTAAGCCTTGACACACTTAACTTCTCAATTCTCACCCTTTGCACTCATTGAACACGTTTTCATCATGTCGATCTTGTAAGTGCATGCATTTCAAACATCATCCTTAGCACTTTTGACCAAGAGCATCTGTGTTTTGTAAGTGTTTTGATTGTAAGTGGTTTTTGTTTTTCAGTTGGTATGCTTTGATTTTCACTATAAAACTCAAGTGGTGCACTCCTTAAGATTAAGAGTGTAGTTGGTTGAAGAGTTTGACCATAAACTATTGTTGGTTGAGGTGTTAGTCCTTAAACACCTATGTAGTTGGTTCAAAAGCATGATCGTAAACTTCTATTGTAGTTAGTTGAATGTTTGACCTAAAATACTCATTTATAATTGATTATATAGTGAATTAGTGTGGGCTCAAGTTTATAAAGCTTACGGGTAGATGTACCTTTTTGGGAACCACTTAAAAAACCTCTGGTGTTCTTTATTTTGTTTTGCACAATCAATCAAAAGTTTTTAAACACACTATTCACTCATCTTTAGTAGCATAATTGATCCTTTTAATTGATATCAAAGTTTGGTTCATTTTTATTGATTTAATCATTACAAAAATAAATGGCTGTTAGATCGATCGATTGACAGAGCGTTAATAGACCTCCTTTCTTCGATGGTAACAATTATGATTACTAGAAGTATAAGATGATTGTTTTCCTAAAGTCTATGAATGTAGATTTGTGGAACGTAGTTGTAAATGGAATGAATATTCCTACAACTCCTTTTGCCAACCGAATGAATGCAAAAAAGAAATTGATACAACTTGATGCTAAGAGCCTTAATACTTTATTTTGTACTTTATCGTTTGAATAATTTAATAAAGTATCAACTTGTACTACATCTAATTAAACTTGGAAGTTGCTGGAAGTAATGATAGGAAACAATCTAAAATAAATTAATTAGTTTATGAATATGAATTGTTTAAGATGCAAGATAATGATATATTATAACCAACCTCGAAAGTTTGAGAAAGGAAATTTCTATGTAAGAATAGGTACAAAAGATATTGAAGAGTCTTACCAACGAGTGGAAGAAGAAAACTATAGCTAATGAGGAGGCTAATGACCTGACAACTTACACATTATAAGATCTGATAGGAAATTGTTTATGAGGTTTAATTAAAAGCTCAAAAGGAAAAAAAAACCTAAGTTCACAAAGAAGTTTGAGAAGAAAATGGAGATAACCTTCCAAGTGGGTTCAAGTGATGATGATAACGTTGCTCTCTTTGCCCAAAATTTAGGAAGTTCAATGAGTTTAGAAAATTGATGAAAAAAGAAAAAGGAAGAAACTCTAAAGAAGAAGGACCAATGTGTTAAACCTGCAACAAAAAGAGGCATATTAGAAAACACTACCCCTTACTCAAGAAAAAGAATGACAATTAAGGAAAACACTCCTAGAGATGAGTGATTTGTTTTAAATTAATTAACTACAAGTGTACGATGTCAATTGTAGCTCCGGAAAATATAGGTCATCTCTATAAAGATTTGGGAAACACAAATCAATGACTCGAATTTAAAAAAAGAAAGATAATTCACAAACGTATTCATAATGATTTGAAATAACAAAATGGTATTTGATTAATTGAGTAATAAGTTCAAATGATACTAGTGAAACAACATAAAAATAATATCTAAACTATTTGATTATCACACAATGAGTTCTACCACAAAAGGAATGATGTACTTCAATCCTCACAAAAATAACCTCAAAGAAAATCCTACATGAAAGTGGTTGAGGTATCACCACCATCGTCATCCTCCTCTCTACGTCCTCCCAACAATACGTCTTCACATCCTCCTCTCCTCCACATTCTCTTCTCTTTGAGAGTAGCTTAGATGAAGATGAAGAAGCTCGAATGGAGATCGCCCTAACTATAAGAAATGTGATTGAGGAAGGTTCGATCGACAATCTCCTTCTTGGTTGTGCAAAATATGGGATGTCCTCTACAAGAAGATCCTAAAAGTATTTAAATGGTGCACATGGGTAAATTACAACATAATCCATATTTAGCCTTAACATTCATCTACATAAAAATTAAATTACAAACTATCTTTTCATTTTCTTGACTTCTCGCATGTATATCTTGTAGTTGTGGAGCACTTCATCACATTTATACTCTTTTAATGCTCTTTTGCACTTAAATTCTCGTAATATGATATAATCTATAATTTTTGTTAATAATACAAATAAATACATAATGAAACATTGTAATCATAAAAATTAATTATAATAAAATACACAAAAATAAGTTTATCAATGAGTAAGCCAATGTTTATTTCATGGCTCAAGAAGAAGAGGTAACCCCTCTTCTATTTCTGATAATGAAGATGATGTAATTATGATGAACTAAAAAATGCTTTTTAGAGATTGCATAAAAATTATAAATCACAAAAAGGGATATCAAGAAAATGAAACATTGTATGCACAAATAAATAAATTAGTTAAAGAAAGAAAAAACCATTTTAAGTAGAAATGCAAATCAAACTGTAATAATATTTAATTGAAAAATAAAAATAATATGTTGAAAAATAAAATTAAAGAATTGTCAAATATTGCATCTAGAAACCATAATTCTTTTACATCATCATAGATCTCACTTAAAGAAATGTACTTTACAATATAATTTTAATTATAAATTTGATAAAATTTCTTACTACGGTGGATTTATCAAAAGAATTTATAATAGTGATCATGTAATTGTTACAAAGAGAAATCAAAAGAAAATATGATTATCTATCAGTAATAGATTTCATATTTTGAGAATTAATCCTTAAGGACCCATGAATACGTGAATATCAAAATCCTTGATTTTTACATAAATCACATAAAAATAAGGAAATGAAAATGGAAAGTTAGATTTATAAAATATTTCTTAATATGCATAACATAACATAAATACAAACTATCGTCACCTTCAAAATGGGAGAAAAAGTCGTATTGAAATCTACACCGTCATTTACAACTACTAGCCTAAGCGTATATCTCGTATGTGAATTATGCACATCTTACTTATTCTTTCAGCCTATTAACTTGTTCTTTTTGCCTTTAGGTCTCCGTTGAGTCCTTGGGTTTTGCCCCGCTGCCGATCGCCGATCCCAGGCGAAAGCAGCAGCATCAGGAGGAACAGCGGCAGATGCGGATGCAGATGCAGAAGCAGATGTTCTGGGCCGAGCAGTACCGCGAGATCGAGCAGACGACCGATTTCCGGAGCCACAGCCTCCCGCTCGCCCGCATCAGGAAGATCATGAAGGCCGACACAGACGTCCGCATGATCGCCGCGGAGGCGCTCGTCTTGTTCGCCAGGGCGTGCGAGATGTTCATCTTTCAGCTGACGACCATGTCGTGGGCCAACGCGGAGGAGAACAAGAGGCGGAAGTTGCACAGGGAAGACGTGGTTGCGGCAATCACGAGGAACGAAGTATTCGATTTCCTGATTGACGTCATCCGAGGCGACATTGCCGGAGACGAGATCCAAATGAGCCGGTCGATCGAAGATTCCGTGGCTGGATGGTCGTCGGCGGAGTCAGGGTGAGGGGGCCGACCGCGGAATTGTGAGAGCAAGGGAAGATTTTAATAAATTTAGCAACGAAATAAGAGGAAAGCATATTATAACGTACATTTTGCATTTCCCCCCTTTTCCTTCATTAATTAAGGACGAGCATTTGTTTCAGATCTCGGCGTTTTTTACAGAGGATGTGAATTAGATCCTCTGCAACGCTTTGGACTTCATTCTATAATCAAAACAGCGTGATTAGATTGATGGACGGGAGTACAATTAATCGATCATCTCGGGGATGACTACAATATATATATTAACACGGGAGTGACGCGATTGTACGTCAACAACACCACATGTAATTAACTAATTAATTAACAAGATGGCGTCGAAACGGAAGGATCAGAAGCCGCACAGGAGCTGGTGGGGATGAGGTGGGCCGGACGGGGCGGGCGGGGTGCAGCGGATTGTGCGGAGAAGAGCCTCGACGTCCTTGGAGGTGCCCTGCCTGTGGCACGCGACGACGCGCTCCAGGAACCGGGCGTCGCACGGCAGCCTGATGGGCCCGACGGGCAGTCCGAACACTTCCTCCGCCTTGTCCAGGAGCTCCCTGAAGATGTTGCTGCCGAGGTAGGACACCGGCACCACGAACCTCTGGCCGTCCGCGGCGTACAGAACGATGTGGCCCTTGGAGGGCGCGTCGGCCTCGCCGTCCCCTCTGGCCCGCCGCCGCCATCTTCTGGCCATGTCGACCAGCTTTTTGTGGCTGCTGGCCATGGGCTAATTGAGATGAGTAATGTTTCCAGATGCAGAGGAAGGACGAGGAGGAGAAGAAGAAGCAGGAGGAGGAGAAGAAGAAGGAAACAATGAATTGGAGGTGGGTGTGATGGAGGGACGAGGGGAAGCGCGGGGGTTGTTAATTATCTACAGCGAATGGGTGAGTGAACTTGGACAACGCAAGCGGCAAGTTGAGGTTGCGTGCCAGATTTTCGTTGCACTCACGGGCCACAAACCGCCGAGCAAGTTGAGGTTACTGACATGTCATCCGTTCGACACCACACACGCCTTCGTTGAAATTTTAGTGATAACAATTTTTTAATTGTACATAAAATTTTATAAAATTCAACCCGTATAATAATAAAATTCAAATTTAACTTTTTATAATATTTAAAATTAAAATATTTTGTTACTAAACGATCATGTTACCGCCGAATGCATGTCTGCATCAATCACCCAACGTCAACTTCCCCGGCGTACACCCTCCGCATATGTCAATCCGTGGTTTACGCTCTTGCTTCCGTCAAGGATTAAGTAAAGTAAAATTTATTTTTTAAAAATAAAATAAAATTTATGATATAAATATTTTAATATACTTTTTAATATAAAATATTAAAATTATTTAATAAATATTTTAAAATATACACTAAAAAATAAAATTACATATTAAAAATTCATAAACCAACGATATTTAAATAAAATAATCTTTGATACCGCATCCAGTGGTACATACGACGGGTAATGACGCGACCGTTCGCCCAAGTCATGTACACTCGCCAACGCATACGTCGTGTACGACGAGTACGACAATGAAAATATCTCAGGCGCCATTGCCTTCCGTACCGTGATGCATCGAACGCTGCGTTTCTTGGAAGTACTGGCACGGAAGACAATCACAAGCTGCCTGAAAAATATCTTCTCCCATGTTTTCTACCTCTCAAAAGTCCAACTGACAGTTTGGCGGAGAATTTTTTCTTTCTTTATATATTATTATTATCATATAAATATTTTTAATTTAATTGATTTATTATACATCACCGTGAAGACATGAAAAAGAATCAACTACTTCCATTACAAATATAGAAAGACTATTTTTATATATTAAGAAAAAACAAAAGTCTAACGCACAACAATACAATAAGTTTCACTCATATTCATCGAAACTCCAATCCTTCCACTATCATCATTCTTCTATTTTTACAATTGATCACATGAACTTATTGGTGTAAGATCCTTCACAAATAATACATAACCTCCTAAACAATCCTTCACATAGAATGCATGTTCTTCTATTACCCATCACAAATGCATTATAGGCATCAAGGCAACCTACTTGGATACATGAACGTGCTTACTCTATCATTTTCCACATCTAGCCAGAGATCATACTTCAAAGCTTTCAGTCAGAATCCTAATTCATTTGCATAAACTTCATCACAAGCTAGAAAATTAAATTAGGATGGACTCACCAGCAAACATTCGCATTTTCAATCTGATTTCTTATTTCCATCAATGCTTGATTTACTGAGGATAAAAACTCCCAATACAATGCAAACGGCACCGGCAAGCCCCTGCAGTTTCAAGTTGTCATGTGTCTTAGCATCTATAACAGAAATCGATCCATGCATCACATCTCATAAAAAGGAATAGTGTGCACACAGATTATATGTATCCTAACAATAAGATCATAACACAAGCAATATGACGTATTATTGCATACGTCATTAAGATCACAGGCTAATTAAGAAACGGGAAGTGAATACATTGAAATAAATTCTGACTTCATTATTTAGAAATATTTTTATTAGTTCACATGTTTCTCCCGTGATATACATTTCTTGGCTAATCACTCCCACATCCCCACCACGTTGTAAGGACTCATCGCATATACAAGTTCTGAAATGAATTAAATGCATCCATTAGACTTCCGATATGTCTCAGGGTATATTGTTAATTTGTTATTTGTCTATCCAAAAGATCTCCTCAGTGACATGGCTACTATTGAACCGAAGATGCAGCATGAAGATCCTGTGGAGGTTTAGCTTTTAACATGCCTTTCCTTTATGTGCTCATCTCAATATAAGTATCTTTTGAAGAAAAGCTTCATAAGAAGCCAAGTGAGATTGTATCCACCTGGTCAGCCATTAATCTTTAACCATGAGATGTGTTTAGTTCTTGGATCATGCTATGGCTACAAGCAAGCATCTCATTTCCATTTCATGTAAAGAGTCACCACACACATCTCCTACCCGTCTCATCCTGTCTTGTATTCTTCCTCTTAACAATGTTGAGCCAAATGCGTGATAGCCATGATCAACAGCAGGTTTTCTAATTTTGGGATTGAATTATATTATTGCGCTGAAATGAACTATAAAAACATAAAATTGAAAAACGTAACTAAAATTTTCAGTGATTGGCTAATGAAATTGAGAATGGTAACTATTGTCCCGTGTTCACAGAGAAGAAGAAACCAACCATAAAATGCCAAACTGAATTGCTCCCAATGATTCTAGAAATGAACAATACAATACAACCAAGGCATTCAATCCAACCCCCCAATCCTTTCCAGTTGTCACCAAGCATCCAGACCAAAAAAAAGCATTCAGACCAACTTTCTACTGTCAATCAATTAGCCAACCACAATTGGTAGCACATCTTTGCAATCATTTTCTTATGACGACATCTCTTATGACGACATCTCCTGCATGGCCAAACAAACTCCTACAACACTTGCTTCTGGTTGGGCAAGCTTTTCTAGGTTGCCAATCTATTTTGTGTTGTTCTTACCATGGGATGATAATTGTGTCCTACATGTGTATGTTTAATGTTGCCTTTTCATTATTTTGTTTTGCTTTTTCCTTAGTTCCATATGTAACCATGTTTTTTGCCCTACAAATAAAAATTGAAAAATCTATTTAAAAGAATGAAAAAGATGGAAACTTAGCTTAAATGATGAGGCATGCAAGATTTTAGAAAGATAGAATAGATTGTAGTATTGAAGCAGAAACAGTGGTGAAAATAGGAAACTTTGCCAAAGTAAAATGGTAAACCTAGATTAGGTGTAAATGGGACGGGTAGGTGGCAAGTATAGGCTTACCCTTACCTTTTAAATCTAATGGAAAAGAGAGGGTATTAACCAAAGGCAAATCTTAAGGGGTAAAAATTCATAACCTTAAATTAAATAAACAATGTAGGGCATGGTAGATGGAGGGTATGAACTCTCCCTATTTATAGGCCTAAGCACTAGCAATAAAGAAGAAGAAAGTAGAAGAGAAGAAGAGGGAAGATGAGAAAGTCATGCATCAATGAAATGAGAAAGGAGAAAACACAACTACAGCGAATACCAATATATTGATCAATATGAACTAGCCTGAATATAAAAATCACCAACTCTCACTAGCATGACATGTTGACACCAACATAATCCCAAAATCCTACAAAAACAACACCCATCCATTTGTTGTGTTGGCCATTAAAGATTCTGACATGTCACTGACATATCTACAATGTGTGTTGATGGTGAACATTCGTCTAAGCAATACACAGTAGGGGTGTAAAGAGAGTGGATTCGAATTAGATAGACCTATATTCAAACCTATATCTATTTAATACCAAGATAATCCAAACTCATTATATTAGTACTCAGACATGAGACAACTATTTAATTAAATAACTGAATTGATATTTGACAGATTTATCCAAATATACATAATATTTAAATCTGAAAAAACTCAATTTGAATGTTTGAATCTGAAAATCAGAATTCAAATAATATCTGAATCCAAAAAATTCAGTCTGAATATTCAAATCTGAAAACTCAAATTTGAAAATCTAAATTTGCATATGACTATTTCACATTGACCGTTGTGGTAATTACTGGCAGCAGACCCCTTTTATTTTCATATAGAGTTGTGGTAATTATGCCCTTTGTGTCCTCATCTATTGAAAGTATTAATCAAAAGAGTCTAACGATTCATTTAAATTTGAGGAAGTGATGGCTGAGTCTTTCAAGGAGTCAATGCCTCGGTCTAACAGGTAACCCATGTCAAAAGAATCCTATAGGGAAAGAAGAGCTACCATCTTCAAACACAATCTCATTTATGAGGACATATTAACAGATCACATCAAAGCCATCAATCCTAGGCCATCCCTGTATCTGAAGGGGAAAACCTTGGAAGCATACTTAACCTAGATAATCTTCATTAGGATGGGTAAGCATATTCCTATCATTTAGAGAGGGGGGACCTAATGTTGATATCTTTTGTCCACTAACCGTCTGATCCATTATTTGTTCCTCTTTACGATACTGGTTGGTATTACCAAATGCCCCAAAAAGATTGAGCACCAATTTTTCTATAACGGGGTCAAAAAAAAAACCTATCATGCTTGTAGTTAGTTGCATGGAACAAAGTTAGCCTAAAATGGGAAAGTGGTTTAGCCTGTGAAGTTTCCAATCCATGAATCTGATTTTGTTGAGTAAATGATTATAGTGACTGAGTGAGGTAAGGAGAATTCATTGTGTCTATGGATAGATATAACCAAAAAGGAATGGTAAAAGGGTAACATGATGGGAAGGGAAGGGAAATCTGGAAAGAGTGACTAGTATTTAGAAAGGAATCCCTAAAGTTGAGGAGGTGGTTAGGTGTGCAAGATTAGTGGTTGGTGATAGAGTGGGTGTTTTGTTTTCATGGATTGTTTGTAGAGGTTGGAGATTTCAACCATTCCTGATGGTTATTTTTCATAGAATCCTCCACTTAGGTAAGTGTGATAGTGTTTTATGCATTTTGAGACAAGAGGATAGTATGGAATGTCCATTTCAAAAGGAACTGCAATGATGTAGAATTGTCAAACCTTGTTAGACTTCTTTCTTTTCCTCACTCTTATAGCTCACCTATTGTTTCTACAGAGTCCTCTTTATAGGTTTGGAGATGGAGTAAGGATGGAGCACTTTTTGTCAAGACATTCTATCAAGTTTGGGGTGTGTTGGAGTATTTATCGGAAGCTAACTGGATCCTTACCAAGGTCAAGCTTTTCACATGACAAAATCAATATAGAGGGGTTCTGTTACCCTTCTTTCCACCCAAATGATGATTGAAGCTATTTAAGAGAATAACAAACACATGGAACTCGAGAAATAAGTTGAGATTTATAGTTAAAAGAATCGGAGTCGTCACCTTGTTTTACCGGAAAACAAGGAAAACAAGAAGAATAAGAGAGTATACTCTTCAACTCAAGGAAGAGATGTTAAATCTTCAAGATAATTAAAACAAAAGGTCTGCTACTCAGAGATAGTGAGTAAGGATCTAGGGTATTAGTAGAGAAGGTGTTACGCACTTCAAGCCAGCCCAACATAAGCTAACCTCATTACTGTAATTGATGCACAAGCTAACTAAAATTCATGGTGAATTGAAAGAGAAGATCTAGTCGTATGATTAGGAGTTTCTTTACGTGTCCTAATTCAACTAGTCCCAAAATGAAAAGGAAATGCAGCAAGCTAAGGACAATGTGGGTTTGTGCAAGGATTCATGCTCAGACCCACTAGAAGTTGGAGACTGGAGGCCAACATGGTGAACCTCGAGAGCACAGTCGGATTCCGAATTCTTGACCCTTAAAGTCAAGCCACAAGAACCATGACCGACGGAAACCGGTAAAATCGACCGAAGGCCAGTCAAAGACTCAAAGTCAGATCTTGGAGCATCTTCAGGAAGGCAATAAAAAGAGGTGGAAATCTGGTGAAAACGAGCGGAAAGTCAATAAATCCACCTAGGGGCTGCACGAGGACTTAAGAAGTCAGGTTTTGAGGCACTCACCAAGGCCACGATGCACAAACGGGCATTGGGCGATGGCGTAAAGGAAGAGAAAAATAGAAAACATAGGGGAAGTCTGCCAGCCCTGGCAAACTCCTACCCACAAAGTATGAAAGCAAAATGAATTGTCCGTGCGGAGTTAATCGCAAGGTTGAACAAGGGTGCGAAGGAAGGACGGCCAAAAAGAAATAAGGCAAGCAAGGATGCCGGACGTAAGGTCGACATCCAACTCGTCTGCCGGCCACCAAGCCGGAACCCGAGGTGCCGAAGGCCGGGTTCCGTACTCTACCTTACAGAAAATCACTGAAATTGTCTGTGTGAAGTTGGTCGCAAGGTCAGACAAAAGAAACGAGAGATTCGATTAAAGAGAGGTAAAGCAAATAGGGGTGCTAGACGTAAGGTCGACACTCGGCTCGTCTGCTGCAACGGGGAGAGTTACTCAAAATGCCGGGCATAAGGGCGACAACCGGCTCGCTTGCTGATCGGCCAAACAGAACCCGTATTACCAGAGGCCGAGTTCCATGTTTTGTCCCGCAATACACAGACTTGTGCATCTAAGCCAATAAGCATACGAAATAGATAAAACAAAGTCAGCTCGAAGAAGAGGAAAACTAGCAAGCGATCTTGAAAACACAAAACAGCATGCAAAGCAATAAGATGGGGGTAACATCTTGCTTGGGCAAACTGGATGTCAGGTCAAGCAAGAAAAACATCCCCACTCAAGGAAAAGTTGATAATAATTCCTTCCTTGTTTCAGGTGCAAACGAAACAGAAAGAAGGGAGACTGAGGATGATCCCTGAGGGAGGAATGAACTTCCCTTGGTCGAAGTCATGGACGACAAAGAGGATCGGCTACCAACAAAAAGACCCGTCTCCCCCCTTCCTGCCAGTGGGAAGGGAGGAGAGGACAACAAACCTATAGGAAGGTTGAGTTGGAGTCGTCATTGGCGAGCTCTCTTGCATGGACAGTCGACTGTCAATGAATGTCAGTAGCTGGATGAACAGGTAGTCACCATCGAGGAAGCTGGTATGTCTGGACACTCAAGCAGCAACAAGATCGAAGAATTGAATCTCTCACAGGTGGTAAAGGGGGGTCTATTTATAAACCGAGGTCATAACGTTTTGCGAAGTTAGACTGTCAAGCGTAGGAAGGCCAAGCATGACACACATTACCTTGATTAGGCAACAGTTGGGCTCACCATACTCTTGGAATTGTCAAGAGGTGTCGACACTCTAGGTTGGAATTCCGCCATTTTAGCCAAAATTCCGTCGAATTAGCCAACCCTGGTCGCGGAAGACCAACGCTCATTAGATTGTTGCAGTGAGTCCCCAAGCGCTATAGAAGTTATCGACGCAAGGGTCAGAATTCCTTTGTTTTGCTTGGAATTCTACCATCTCTACCACAGTTGCTTGGGGACTGGTCTCACACCCCTGGAAGGCACATCAAGGGTGGTTGGCAAGGGCCAGACATCTGTCGTCTAGGCCAGAAGTTTGCCCACCTACCGTCGAATGACCAGTTCATTCTAGGGCTTGATGTTTCAACTATAACACTTCTGAAAGTTGCATCAAAAGTGGCAAGAGGATTGGACTTACGCCTCTGGAAAGTGCATTAGAGGCGGCCAATAAGGGTCGGGCAGCCGCCATCTTGGCCGGAATTCCACCCCTCTGCTGGTGGACAACCAGTCTACTCTAGGAAGACTCCAACTCATAACATTACGAGTTTTACCTTACAGTTGGTCATAACACTACGGACTTTACTCTACGGCTAACCGTAACGTTATAGACTTTACTCTACGGTTGAACGTAACATTATGAGTTTTATTCTATGACTAGCCTAAATAAAAACAAAAGTGTTGTTAACGAAACAGAACTTCCATCGACAAACATTAAGTGTTGGCGGAAGTTCCATCCAAGTGATAGAATTGTCGGTTGACCAGCATAATTAGACACATAATAAGTTTGTTGCACGAGGGGTGACTCAACAGAGCAGATCCGTTAAGTGAGAGGTGATACAACACACAAAGTTAACGCATGAGGCGGAAAACGAAATGAGACTTCCACCTGGGAGGTCCGAATTCCAACTGAGATAACCGACAACCAGTTTGAACTTCTGAGGTACCCTAGCTAGCATATGGGAGTACAACACTTAACTCGAACCGTGAAAGGCCGAATGCTTGACCCAAACTAATCACGATGTTAACTGCATATCCTCAAGTACGAGGGATCAATAGGTTCCTATAGGGGTAATGGTACAAAGGGGAGGTTTTCGGTAGGTAGGTGTTTGTAGTTTTTCTATGGGCAGGTAAAGAGTTGCTGACATCTATTCTTTGCATGCTCTTCTATTAGCAGGTGGTGGAACAAACTGTTTGAACCAAACACCTAACTTAAGGTTCACATAAAGAAATTTCAAGTTCTTTGGATGCTGAAGATGGACCTGATAAGCAGGAAAAAGCCATGGGGTATCATTCCTAATGTCATCTGATGGCATGGATAGTTAAAAAGGAACAAGATATTCTAAGACATCATCCACAATGAGCCTTAAAAGATTCAAGAAATAAGCATGATGAGCGTTAAAGAGACATTTGATAAAAGATTCAAGAAATAAGTTGTCAAGCTACCCCAATTAGGCTTTATAGTTTGTGATCTTCCTCCTAAAACCGTTCTGTATTGGCTTGGCCGATTCAATTCACTCCACTGGCTTATGTAGATTGGACTAAATCTGGATGGGGTGGTTCACCAAACACTTTTCGTTGCTAAAGTCAAGCATGCGGAATGAGACAAATGCAAAGAATGGTTTGGATCGTGTACTTGTAACAATGCAATAATGACTTATTTACGACTCAATTGGTGGTAAGTGGCGGTGGTGTTGTAGGTTGTTTTGCAGCTTCAGGGTGCACCTGCAACTAAAAAGAAAAATAACAATAAGAAAATCATAAAAGGAAAAGAAGTTGAGTATATTACCCGAGGAGAAAGAGTCTCTTCAAAAAGAAAGTATCCTGCTAGACCCGACGACAGGAAGTTTGTGGCAAAGTTAGTAACAGTGGCTTGCAGAGAAGAAAGAACTTTGAGGCTGTTGACATAACACCCCCACATCGTCACATTGAATAAGACGACTAGAACATACTTAAGGACCTGAGGAGAACAATTCGTGATGGAAACTTTTGAAAATAAATTGCAGGTTGCGGTAATAAATCACAGATACGATGAGATGCTCAAATCTGGGAGAGATTATCGACAAAATAGGGTTTAGATTTGAAACTCAGGCAATCACTGAAACAATTAGCGCCGATCACAATCACGAATTTCTTCCAAACTAATACTTTTAAAAGGGAAAAGACTGGTCAGGATTAGTGTGACGACCGAAACCTTGTGGGAGAAGAATTTCGCGGAGACAGCGGCCAAAGCAGCATTCAGACCGGCGGCCACCGCCCAGATGTAGCCCCTGCCGGCGACACCGCCTTTCGTCATCAGCCGAGTTAAGGGCACGCCGATGACTGATCCGGTAGGTACGAGTTCATGTATTATTATTATTATTATTAAAATATTGTATTATTATTTGGAAATATTGAATATTAAATTTAAGTATAAAGATATTGTCTCGTTTGTTTTGACTGCATTTATTGTAAAATTATTTTCATGTAAGTTTTTATATATAAATTTTTATTATATTATTTATTATATAACTTAATTTTATTTATTTTACTATTTTTAATTTTAATTTTTAAAATTAATTAAAGTCAGAAACAAACGAAGTCTTTATTTGTTTACCAAACTTTATTTCCTATTATTATAAATCTTTAAAGTTGACAAATAATATTAATAAACAATATTGACAAACAATAGTATAATGCATAGTACAAGCTACAAATAATATAAAAGCTAATTTACAAAAATTTCAAATAAATACAATTTTAATTCTAATTAACAATAATTTCAACTAACTTCATCTACAATACAAAAGTTAAAAATAAAATTGCAAACAAATACGGCATACCAGGGAGAAACAAAATTTCCAATCACCTTTACTAAATAGTATACTTTACCTTTACCAATCACCTCTTGATCTACCTATCATTTGACAAGCCTTATTAGATAGGTTATTCAAAAGTCCTGATGGGTTACTCAACATGAAAGCATGATGAATAAGAAATAAGACAGAAGCACAATAAAAGCCAGCCAAAGGTATTTTAACCTACATGATTAAGACTTGGTAGTAGGTGAAGTTTTCTATTATTTTTAACTAATTTCTTTTCTACATATTTCTCACTGTTTAAATTGTTGAGTATCCTTACATATGGAGTTGACTCTTGGTACAACGAATGTCTAATTGGTGTTTAATGAAGTAGTCCAGTTAACGTAACAGATATCTAATAAAGCTATTTAGTTGATGCAATAGGTATTTGATGATCATTTTAGCACCTATATATATAGTGAAGGGTTATGTTATTAAGAGAAAGACAATATTCCTGGAGCTTCATTTTCTGTCAAATTTCGTGATTTTAAGAGTTATATAGTGATAATAGAAATTTCTAAAACGTGGATAATTAGACTGGATAATTTGTGTATCTTTTGTTTATTTATGTTGATTGTGTCATTAAAATTTATGATAGTAATGTATAATACCTTTATTAATTACTAAAAAAGAAATTTTGTATCCATTTAATTATAGTAAAAGATTCGAGACAGAATGAAATAGTTCAATTTAATTAGATGAATCATTACAAATTTCCAGCACAAATTTTCATTGTCTCTTCTCTTATCACCTTTCCTTTCTACTACAGTAGTTATACTCCAATCCTATTTCATCAGAAAAGTTTAAAAAAGCTTGAGAATTTGGTTAATATATATGTTCCATTTCATTCCAATATCAAAACCGGTCAATTAACCATGTATTTTAAGTTCAATTTATATCTTACATTTATCAATATAAAATTACTCTAAAATCAACAAAAACACAAACCAAAGCTCATTAAACATTTTATTCATTCAAATCCACCAGATTACAAGCTCACAGACGTACATGACAACATAACAATCCACTTAGTAAAATAAGCACATATACACGTGTGCAATGCATGCATGTTTAATTATTCCTCTCACAAGCAGAAGCAGAGCAAACCAACGAAAAAAAGGCTCTAAGGCAAGCAAGCTCATCACTCATCACTCATGCCCAGGTTGAGGTGTCGCAGTGAGAGCATGATTCCTGGGCGATGTCTATGATCTGCACGCCGGAGTCGTAGACGACCCCAACCTCCCACTTCGCCGGCAGAACCCCATTTGTCGTCACCCACTCCGCATCGTACCCTGAGGTCACGCCCAGCTGGAACTGCAATGGTCCCGTCGGAGCTTCGTCGGTGCCCCACACCGCGCCGTAGCCTCTCGTCATGGACCGCCAACCGTTGGTCCCCATTCGAGCCAGGTCCATGCTCACGACGTCCGTCTGACCTCCCTGGTAAAAGAGCTTCACCTTCAGGGAGTTGGGTCGGCTGCTCTGCTCCTCCACTCGAAACGACAGGTTGTGGTTCTTGTACTCGCATGGAATCCTACACCACCATGCAACATCACAGTCTTTTAATTTTAATTTAAAATTACAAAATTATAACTTCACATATAAGATTTAAGATTTAAGTTCGTTGATAAATGATATACCTCTCGTATTCGACGTCAACGATGCCGAGATTGAGAAGCTGTTGGCGCTTGCCGGCCTTGGCCATGGATGAGAAGGCCTTGCTTGCAACAACGAAATCGGTTATGTTGTCCATGTTCCGATCGGTCAGCACAACCTCGACGCCCGCGGTCGTGCACAAGGCTCTGCTCTTGCATCGGATCTGACACTCGTATGTATATATGTATGTATTTTCATATATCTACAGCTTCACATATATGGTATTCATTAATTAATTGCATGTTGTTTAATCACAGCCGTCACCTGGAAGCACGCCCCGCAGCCAACACCATCTCTGAACAATCCATCGCTCCCTGCCGCAACGTACCCACCATTCAGTGCCAAGCCCAAGGATTTATACCCACAAGCTCCAACTGCAAGCAAGCCCATAAGTGAGACAATTAACAGAGGATACAGCAATAGAGGTAAGAGAAAATTGCTAGCAAGATTTGAACTTTTGTACCTGCGAGAGCAGAGGAGGGGGCATAGGTAGCTTTCGAGTTGTGAACACACCTGTCGCAGGCAACTGCCAAGGACAAGAGAATGCCGACGAGGAAGAAGAACAAGCCGAGCCCCTTCATTGTCTGTCGCAGATGCAGACGAATCCTTTCCTTTTCTCTTGTCTTCAGTTGTTCAGCCGGAAATCTAATTATATATATATATATATGTAGGTGGTGTGGTCCAGAAGAAATCTCGATCACCGAGAACACATCTGTCCCGCAAGAACAGACCTGTTTTTGCATAGATTTATATCCGAGTAGATATATCCATTGATATGGGTGGAGGACAGTTTGACGGGATCAGGAGCATGCAACCTACAAACATAGCAGCAGCAACAGCGGCAGCACTATCTTAATTATCTTCTTGACACAATAATTATATATTGTGAAAAATAGTATCACCTAATAAGTTAACTATACGACTAAAATTGAAATGTGTACTTTATAAATTTTAGAAAAAGAAAACTTTGAAAAAAAATTTAAATTTTCATGTGTTTGTGTATAATTCTATAAAATTTGAAAAAAATTTAAATTTTTTCATCAATGTATAAATTTTTTTCATCATTTTTCACACGTTGGTTCGAAAAAATTCTTATGATAGCAAAAATTTTATGTAATTTCCTAATCTTATACATATTATCTAACTTTCTCTAATTATTATTAAACTTATGAAAAAAATGTGAAATTATATTTGAAATGTTAAAATATAAAATATTTATAAATTTTTTAAAATTAATTTTTTTAAATTTTCACAACTAGCTTGTACAAATCGTCTTAAATTTTTTTATTATTTCCTAATATTTATTTTCTTTTTCTTTTTCTAAATTTCTATTTCTTAAATTTTTATATGTACTAATAGATTTTTAAATTTTTTTATTATTAGTCAATTAAATTTAATATAATAAAATTTATATGATATTAGAGTTGATTTATATGCGCTACACGTTTGTGAACCTCATAGGAATCTCATCAGTTTTTCATATTCATTTCATTCCAGTTTCATATATATATACAAGTCAATCTAGGAAAACAGATCGAAATGTACAAAGCTTAATGAACAAACATTTTATTGCTTCAAATCCAGGAGATTACAAATTCACAAACATAACAACATGACAATCACTTACAAAGCAAACTTTCTGAAACAGTGCTGCATACATGCATGCTTATTATATATATATACATATATTTCCGTTCAACACAGCAGGAACGGCAAAGCGCGCTCATCGCTCACTCCCAGGTTGAGGTGTCGCAGGGGGAGCACGATTCCTGAGCGATGTCTGTGATCTGCACGCCGGAGTCGTAGACGACCCCAGCCTCCCATTCCGCCGGCAGAACCTCTTTGGTGGTCACCCATTTCCCATCGTACCCTGCGGTCACCACCAGTCGGAACTGCAGTGGCCCCGTCGGAGCTCTGTCGGTGCTCCACACCGCGCCGTAGTCCCTCGTCATGGACCGCCAACTGTTCGACCCCACTCGAGCCACGTGCATCAGCACCACCTCCGTCTGACCTCCCTGGTACAAGAGCTTCACCGCCAGATAGTTGGGTCGGCTGCTCTGCTCCTCCACTCGGAACGACAGGTTGTGGTTCTCGTACTCGCATGGAACCCTACACCACCATGCAACATCACAGTCCTCACCTGCGTGGTCAATCACCTACGGTTTTGAACTGGTCGAGTCATCGGGACCTGCCCTGTTTACCTCTTGTATTCGACGTCGACGATGCCGAGATTCAGAAGCTGTTGGCGCATGCCATGCCTGGCCATGGAAGAGAAGGCCTTGCTTGCAAGAACGAAGCCGGTCCTGTTGTCCATGTTTTGATCGGTCAGCACAACCTCGACACCTGCGGTCGTGCACAAGGCTTGGTTCTTGCATCGGATCTGCCACTCATATGTATATATGTATGTGCATGTTTTATATATTTACAGCTTCACATATATGGTATTCAGTTGTTTAATCACGGCCGTCACCTGGAAGCACGCCCCGCAGCCAACACCATCTCTGAACAATCCAGAGCTCCCTCCCGCAACGTACCCGCCATTCAAATCGAAGGCCAAGGATTTATACCCACAAGCTCCAACTGCAAGACGGTCAGTGAGGCATCAGAGACTATGGGTGGGACGAACAATTGCCGGTAAGATTTGAACACACATATATATACATTCATTAATTAATTCGTACCTGAGAGAGCAGAGGAAGGAGTGTGGGTAGCTTTGGAGTTGTGAACGCACCTATCGCAGGCAACGGCGAATGACAGGAGAACGCCGAAGATTAAAAAGATTAGACCCAACTGCTTCTTCATTGTCGATCGATCTGTTGTCTTCAATTGTTCTGCCAACATCGGAGCTGCAACTCTCCAGATATAGATATATATATACACACAGAGATACCTGACTAATTCAAAGGAATAATCACCGTGGGCGATCAGCAGCAGTTGTTTTGTTCGCCGCCACAAGAATTCTACTGCGACAATTTAGTCAATTGGCTTTCTTACACCTTATTTTAAACTTTATACGCCTGAATCTGTATTGATATGATCATCTGAAATAATCGAATTCGGATGAAAATAGTAACCACTGGTTTTGACTGGAATCCATGGAGTGGAAAATGATGGGTGGGTTTTGATCTAATCCGATTTGTCTCCGCTCGAACCAATGTATTTGACAGCTAGCCTAATTAATCCTCCACTCCATTATTTATTATTTGTAACATATATTTTATAGCCAGCTCTTTTTTTTCTTTAATATTTTATGGTCAGCTCTTGATTGATTAAAAAAGAATTCTTGAATTATTTTTTGTCATATGACTCATTTCCTACGTGATTTGATGTTGATTTTTATAGTCACTTTTAATAATAATATTATTATTATATAAATTTTTACTATCTTAATTATCATGTGATTTAACTTTATTAATTTACAAAATTAACTTCAACTTCAATTTTATTCAAGTCCTGATAAGAGTTGGCCCAAACAAAGTCTCAATTTGGGAAAGTTACGAACATACATCTTAGCCTGAATTTCTTCCTTTTATTTTTTTACTAAAATCAATTAGATAATAAGAAAAAATTTACGAGTGATATAAAAGATTTTGCACAACACATTTCTTTTAATGTAAAATTATATATTCTAGTTCAACTCAAAGTAGCCAATAGATAAAGAAAGGTAAAAGCTAAATCAAGTAGTTGTGATATGCATGAACTAGTTCTAATAACATAATGAAATTTACCTTATTAAAATTAATTAGCTAACGAAAAAGGACATACAAGTATTATAAAAAACTCAATTTACCACACTTCTTTTAATGTGAGACTATATATCTAACTTCCTTTAAGTGGAGGATAGACAAAGTTCTTAAAATGATCAACAAGAGAAGTGGTCTAGTTCAACTTCTTTGAGTCATTTCACAATTTTTTCTATGCACACTTATAACAATTTATTGAAGTACATGTTAAATTTTATTTTAGTGTATTGAGATATTAATTATACATGTAATTTACAATAAGATTTACCATATTAAAACCAACTAACTAATGAAAAAAAGTTTAAAAGTGTTATAAAAGTCTCAATTTACAACACTTTTTCAATATAAGACTATATATTTCAATGTCTTCACACTTATGAGCTTTCTTCCATGTGTAAATTAACTCTAATATCATAATAAGATTCATTGTATACTTTTCATAAGTATTATAAGAATTTCAATTCAATAAATTTTTAATATAAAACTATATATTTGGATAATTTAAGGTTTAAAATTTAAGATTTCGAGATATAATTAAAAACTATAAGGTTTAGTTGAAGGAGACTTTGATTGGGGTGTTGTTGACTTTTAAAAATTGAAGTTGCCTGCACGCCTATGCGACGATTGGAAGCAAAACGCCTTCATGCTGTGCTGTTTAGGGCACGAAGCGAAAAAGTCAACGACAAATGTGAGAAAACTTAGGAGTCTTATTTACGTTTGCAAATAAATCGAATATATATAGAGGATACAAGATGGATCTAGGCGGTCAGATCAAAATGCTTAAATACAACCCGACAATATGAAAAATCCCATATAAGAGAAACAAACTAACAACAAATCAAGTTACAATGAACATTATTTAACTAACTACAAACAATAAAATGAATCCAAATACTTCTCCTGAGACCTAGTTTAGCCAGAAATCTTTGAAAATCACGATGAGCTAATGACTTTGTGAAAATAATGGCCAATTGTGCATTATACTTGACGTGATGTAAAGAAACATCTCCTGCTAAAATATGATTACAAATAAAATGACAATCAATTTCTATGTATTTTGTGTGCTTATGAAAAACCTGATTATTGAAAATGTAGATGACTACTTGATTGTCACAAAAAATTGGTACAAGTGTAGTGGAAGTAATTTGAAAATCAACAAGTACTACAAGAAAAACCACATTTTGTGATGGCCAACTAAAGGTATAAAATTTCATCACTAAAGGTTCTATATATTTGTCACTACATATAGTGTCGCCAATTTTAATAAGTGACAGATAAGGTATTTAGTGATGGATTAAATCTGTTACTGAAGAAATTTAAAACAAGGTTCAAATCTGCAAAACTTGATGGACGTGATCTGTTGCAAATTATATATTGTGATGGTTACATCTGTCATTAAACGACATTAGTGACGTAAAAACACAGTAATGTAAGATATTTAGTAACGAAAAAATACGTCTATATCCATAACCTTTTAACCAACTAATCTGTCACTAAATACTTGTTGTGACGGATGAGAATCTGTTGCAAATTCTATATTGTGATAGTTACATTTGTCACTAAACGACATTAGTGATGCAAAAACACAGTCACGTAAGATATTTAATGACGAAAAAAAAAGTCTGTATCCATAACCTTTTAACCGACTAATCTATTACTAAGTACCTAATGTGATAGATGAGAATCCATCATAATAAACATTCCTCCACTACTTCAATGACAATAAACATGTAAAACCTGGAAAGAATTATAATGAATTAATCAAGAGACATCCACTTTCATAAAATGAATTACTCCACATACATTGACAAAATCTTGGATTCCTTCACATTCACATTCACATTAATCTCCAAAAATATATAACAAGAGTTACATACATAACTGAGTATACATAGAAAGAGTCACATACTATTAATAGTTCAAACTAACTTCAGTATCACAACGTTGTCTATATATTTCTAATAATATTCATTACATTTATCATGTTTGAAGCAAAACATTTCATATCAAGTATTACAATCTGTGAAATGTACCTACAACAATTTTAAATGTAAAAGTATTAGATTCACAATATCATATATGATAAATATAATCCATCAATATAAAATACGTAATACGCAAAATCAAGAAATCTAAATTACAATTATAAAATTACATGTAGACGTGATACTTACAAAATTTCAAAGCCAGACAATATTGCTACCAACTCCATCTCCTATTGTTCTAAACCTTCCAAAGGACCTAAGTAATGGTGTGTCCTTCTTCACTGCAACTTTAATTATGACTTCACATCATTCCTCTCCTATAGGAGTGCCATGAACCAACTCTAGGTCTTCAATAATAAACAAGCCAATAGCTACGACTTCTAGCCTAAGATGGATTGTACATGGAAGAAATGACAAAGATCCAATCTACATACGAAATGTGCAAAAATACATCACATATTATCCTATAAAATACATATAATTCAGCAATTCTTGTATTAAAATAAAACTACCAGTTGTCGTGTCTGTGGTGAACTCATATGGCTTGATGACGATGAACAAAACAGTGTTTGTGGAATGCCTATTGATGGGACAAGCTACAATATAAAAACAAATACAAATATATTTATAACATTATCAACAATTATATATACTATGTATATCAAATTAAAATCATATGAAGTGCGGTAAATAAGTACTTGTAATAAAATGTCTTTCATCCTGATTAATTCTGCTTGGATTGATGACACTCAATCTTCTAGACTTACGCCGCTCGAATCCTTTGATGATTTATCAGAATATTCACTTCCAGATGCTTGACTTTGCCTAGAAGATGGCAACCAATAATCGAAGGGTCAGAGGCCTAATCCTAAGCCTCGTATACATCCACGCTGTTCCTTGCCAAGAACTTGACCTAATATATCATGTGGACTTAGCACATCTTCAGAACTATTTCCCTATGACTATTGTGTTTGCCTTATTTCTTGTATTTGTTTCTTTTTCATAAAAAAGAAGAAGTCATTCTTAACACATGTCTACAATGAATCTGCAATTATATGTAAGTCAAAGTAAGAGTCTTACCAGAATTTGTGTGGCCTTAGCATTAACTATATTACCATCTTTATGTCTTCTACTAATTACGTACATGTCAGTTCTGGTTGGCTTTGTCCCTATTTCTTTTTTCTGCACGTAAATACGTCAATAAATACGTATGTGCTATGTAATACTAAAATGTAAATAACTTCATACACCATACTCACATATGCATCGGTAACCCGGGCAATACTGCATTGCCCAAGATAATGATTTGAAGTCAATTGTGATCGATTTTGTACATTTTGATTGTTGTGTCCTTGCAAAATAATATTAACATGATAATAACATTTTGATCAAGTACATCTTGAGCTTAACGATGAAAAAAAAGTACAACTCATACATTTCCAAACTATAATTGTTTGATAAATATCTTGAAATTATCTGATGCCCAATGTTCCATTAAATGCTGCCATTGCTCAAAAATGACCCGATCGTTCAGCTCAATTGGAAATTCCTCACAATAACCGTGTTTGGTGTAAATAGCATGCCGACGATACTTCCAATACCTCCAGTCTCGATTGATCCTCTAAAGTAACTAGTTCTTCATGCCTATTGTGTTTGGGATATCAAAATGCTCCTACCAACATTTACATATATACATTAATTCATGGAAGTTAACAAAAATAATTAATTTAGGGAATTGTGATAAAAGTTTACCTCAATTTTATGTATAACATCATCTTTGTTAGTTTGTGGAATAAGATGCCATGTCTTTACATCAATGGGGAATACATGCCCATTCTTTGCCAGCTTCCCACAAAATTGTGGAATAGGATTTGCAGATTCACCAATAGGTTGGTTGTATTCATTGACTTGTATTCACAATCATTGTTCAGATGTCAATTTCACTACTTTTGCAAGTAGGGTTGGTCCTCTTTTTCTTCTGACTTGCCCTACTGTCGAAGTCTGCATGTTGATATTTGGTGCCTAGCATGAAGGACCAGATGTCTGGCCAACCTCAAAGTAAGGTGGCAGAGAGGGTGGCTGAGAAGGTGGTTGAGAAGGAGTTTCCTCATATCGTACTCCTAATGTGTCTGTAGGTGTAACTTTTGAATGTCGGTAAAAATATGGTGGAGATGATTCCAAACTCATGGTTTCATCCGAACTATTAACATCTAAGGTTACAATATTCTTATGGGCCAATACTTTCCTTCTTTGATATATACTACATAGATCAGAGATATAAAAATAAAAAGTGTAAAAAAATCCTTTAAGTATAAAACATTAAAGTGCATAAATATTGCAGTATAAAAAGTATAATCAGAAAAAGTATTGGAGGAATTCATACATGTTAATTTCAAGAGAAATATTAACAAGATAGTTGCAGAAGTTTAACATACATGTCATTCGTATATTACATTTTTTCTCATATTTCACTTATATACACCTTGAGGATGTGCTTTTACAACTACATGCCATCCCCTTTCGTTTGGATTGGGAACATAAAATACTTGTTCACATTGCAATGCTAATACAAAAGAATCGTCATGTTGGCAACGATCCAAATTAACTAATGTGAAGTTGAATTCATCTTATTTTACAGCACGATCCCCTATTGAGTAATCTACCTAATTACACTTGAAGAGCAACACCCCCTTATCTATCATGTAGTTTAACATTATGATATCATCAATGATACCATAATAAGTGACATCACCAATTATGGGATTTTTATCTCCTTGGCTAGCATAACAATTGGTCTTCGCTTGAAGTACAATGCCACTATTCTATGTTGTTGGGGCTGCAAGGAGTGAATATGGTCTTCTGCTAGAGAGCAAGCGATAGTTGAGTTCATGAGGCAACAGTCATGTAGTAGCAACCAAGTGTTGAAGTGTTCAGGTTGTAAAGTGAAGAGCGGGCTTCTACTAGAGAGCAGGCTGATGCTGGGTTCATAGGGCAATAGCTGGGTATCAGGGATCCGGGTTGTGCAAAAGACCAGGAGCGAGAGTGTGAGACCTTAACCTTACGACCTTATGTCTATGACTTAAGTTTATGGTTGTAAATATATAGAGATAAGTCTATGGACTGGTGTATAGCAACAAGAGGGCGGGAGTTGAAGATTAGTGGAGTGGGAGTTGAAGATCAGTAGAGCAGGAGCTGAAGATTAGCAGAGTGGTAGTTTGACTCGGCTGGTCAGGCAGCAACTAGCCTACGAGGACCGACAGTCGGATTGATCCAGCGGTAGTCAACTGAAGGATAGGTGTGGTCAAAGATAGGTCACAAGCGGTTGTAGGTCATGACAGCCGAGTCTATCCATGTGGTTGCTAGTTGGCGATAAGATCGAGGGTCCCTTCGTATGTTGAGTCTAGGGTTTCTCCCGTGTTCCCTATGTAAGGGTTGTAACATGTCCTGTCTTGTAGAGTGTGTTGTAGCAAGGAGAATAGTAGAAGCCGAGAGTGATGGTGTGTAGCTAGAGCGGTAGTGAGGAAGAAGACAAGTGTGACAACGCAAGTGTGGGAGAGATCATGTGGAGTGATCTGTTCATGAGAAAGCTTGTTGGCGACATAAAGATCAAGAAAGCATCAGCACCCCGTGGAGTAGGTAGTTTGTCGAATCACGTACATCCTTTCATCTTTTTCCTTCTTCTTTCTCCTTCCTTCTTCCACCTACAATGAAACTGTGAGAGAGAGCTTGAGTGCTTTTGTTGGTGAGTAATCTATGGAGATGCATGTTGTTAGGACACGTACGGATTTAGGAGCATCGGGTGGTCGCGGAAGGATTGTTTTTCTCAACAATTGGTATCAAAGCTTCCAAGTCAAGTGGAAGCATTGTTGGAGAACATGCAGCAGGAATGCACCTACAGGTGGAGGAGTCGGCTACCGGGTAGAACAAGCCGATAGTCGGTTGAGCGAAGCGATGTCTAAAGGAGAGTGTCGCAAGGAACAGGTGGTCATTAGGAGTAGACAACAATTGGAAGGAGTGGCAGTCGGATAGATCCACCCAGAATCCCAAAGAAGTACGTGATGACAGAGGAGAGGAAGCTCGGTGTCAACAAGTTTGATGGGAGAGATTTTAGATTCTAGAAGATGTAGATAAAGAATAGTTTGAATCAGAGAGATCTCTATTAGCTACTATTAGGAAGGAAACTGGAGAAGATGGAGCAGGAATGGTGGGAGCTTTTAGATTGAAAAACTCTGGGGTTGGTTAGGTTGTCGCTGGCAAGGAACATGTTATTCAATATTGCCAAGGAGATAACAATAACTGGAGTCATGAGAGCCCTGTCCAACACCTATGAGAAGCTAATGGCATCTAATAAGGTGTTTCTTATGCACAGATTCTTCAATATGAAGATGCGAGAGGGAGTGTCGACAGCCAACTACGTGAACGAGCTCAACACAATATTGACTCAATTGGATTCAGTAGAGATCGTGTTCGACGATGAAGTCCAGGCATTGATCTTGCTGTCATCGCTACCGTCGAGCTGGTCAGCTGTGGTGACTTTTGTGAGCAACTCTTTGGGACACGAAAGGCTAGACATGGGGCAAGTGATAGATTTGGTGCTGAACGAGGACATCAACTGGTAGAGTAGTAGAGAGGCATCAACATTAGCACTCAACATGGACAGTAGGGGACGTAGCAAGTCTAGGGGTCGGAGGTCCGGCTATCAGCAAAAATCATGTAGCAAGAGCAAGAGCTACATGGAAATCAAGTGCTAGAACTGTGAGAAGTTTAGACACTTCCGGTCGTAGTGTCTGGAACCCAGGAGGGCGGACGCGATTGCCACCAGGGGAGCTAGTGTAAACACGTTGGCAGACGATGCAAGAGACACACTGATATGCTGTGTCAACAATCTAGTCGACACATGGGTGATGGACTTAAGAGCGTTGTTCCATACGACGTACTAAAAGAAGCTATTGTAGAACTACCAGGAGATGCCAATACAAAAGGTATATCTGGCCAATAATATGAGTTTGGATGTTCTCGGACGAGGTAAAGTTCAAATCCAAACAAAGCAAGGACTGTGAAGACTCTAGGAGATGAGGTATGTCCCAAATTTGGCTAAGAACCTGATTTTCGTCAACTAACTTGATGAGGAGGGTTACCATGTTGGCTTTAGAAGCGGCAAGTGGAAAGTGACCAAGGGCATCCAGCCAAAGGACCAGAACCCTATATCTCCCCAGATATGTGTCATCTTTCAATTATCTGCTGCTTACAGATGACGGTGAGCCGGCACATTACCTCGAGATGGTTGAATTGGAAGATGCAGACCAATGGGAGTTAGCCACAAGGGAAGAGGTGAAATCCCTAGAAACATGCTAGATGACTCCAGATGGTAAGAAGTTGAGACTTTGCAGGAGTCTCATTGGTCTCCAAGGAACTTGAAGCATGGAGATGGGTGCTAGTAGTAGAACCCACAACAAGTGCTACATGAAGTCAGGTGATTACCTGGAAGACAGTCTCCAAGTGGGAGATTGTTGGGGCTACAAGGAGTGGAGACGGTCTTCTGCCAGAGAGCAGATGGTAGCCGGGTCCACAAGGCGGTAACTAGGTCCACGAGGTGGCAGCTGCGTAGCAGCAACCGGGTGTTGAAGTGTTCAGGCTGTAGAGTGAAGAGCGAGCTTTTGCCAAAGAGTAGGCGGACGTTGGGTTCACAGGGCAGCAACCAGGTATCTGAGATTCGGGTTGTGCAAAGGATCAGGAGCTAGAGTGCGGAACCTCAACCTTAAGACCTTAAGTCTATAGCTTAAGTTTACGACCGTAAGTATACAAAGATAAGTCTATGGACTAGCGTACAACTATGATAGGGTGGGAGCTGAAGATCAATGGAGCAGTAGCTTGACCCAACTGGTCTAGCAGTAGCCAGCCCAGGAGGACCGATAGCCAGGTTGATCTAGCGACAACTGGCTGAAAGATAGGTGCGGCCAGAGATGGGTCGTAGGCGGCTGCAGGTCACGGCAACCGAGTCTGTCCATGCAGCTATCGACTGGCGATAAGTTTGAGGGTCCCTTCGTATGTTGAGTCTAGGGTTTCTCTCGTGTTCCCTATGTAAGTGTTGTAATGTGTTCTATCCTGTAGAGTGTGCTATAGCAAGGAGAATAGTAGAAGCTGAGAGTGACGACGTGTAGCTAGAGTGGCAATGAGGAAGAAGACAAGTGTGATGGCGCAAGTGTGGGAGAGATCGTGTGGAGTGATCTATTCGTGAGAAAGCTTGTTGGCGGTAAGAAGATCAATAAAGCACTAGCACCCCGTGGAGTAGGTAATTTGTTGAACCACGTATATCCTTACATCTTTTTCATTCTTCCTTCTCCTTCCTTCTTTCACCTATGACAAAACTACAAGAGAGAGCTTGAGTGTTTTCACTGGTGAGCAATTTGAGAAGACGTGCGTTGTTAAGACGTGTATGGGTTGAGGAGCACCAGACGACCGTGACGTGGTCACGAAGGGATTGTTTTTCCTAACATGTGTCAATCTCCTCTTATCCACATCTCTTGTATGAAACCGTATACCATTAACAATACATCCTTTGTATTTCTTCACATGTGGACTAGGTCCCGCAGCCACCCACCTAAGATTAACATTAATGTGTCTTCACCTTTGGACTCACGCAACGTGCATACCTGTGACGAATTAAATATTGTTTTCTAAATCATTACATATTTTAACCTCCAAATAAAGGAAAATATATAGATAAGATAATATGTCATCCTTGACTACTCACATGATCTCGAAGCCAACTTGGGAATCTGGTGGAATGAAGGCCGTCCATCTCTCGTGGGTGCACTCGTGGATGCTTCTTTTGAAAATACACAAGATGTTTTCTACGAGACGTGAAGTTGTAAATGTTATGAATATATTCATGGTCTAAATCAGAAAATATGCACTATAATGTTTGTATTTTACTCTCAATGTTCATTTAGATCTACACAATTATCAATCATGATTCGATGAGCAACTTCTAATATCGCGCAGTCAACATTCTCTAATACACATGACCCCATTGGGCGTGCACCAACCAAAAAAATGTTCCATTCTTCATCCTCTACCCTTAAATTTTGGTAGTCTATGTTTCGTGGTGGACGATTAAATTGAGTAGGTATTCCTTCCATATATCTAGAACCAAATGTCATACACTCCATTGCTAGATAATCTTCTGCAATTGAACCCTCTACATGGCATTTGTTATGAACAAATCTTTTAAGGGTAGAGAGGTACCTACAATTCATAGAGTTAAACAAAGATGAGTCACAATCATATATACACAGAGACAACGCATGTAAACATCTTTGTACCTTTCGATTGGATACATCCATTGATATTGCACTGGTCCAACAAGGCGAGCCTCTTCTGCTAAGTGAATGGTCAAGTGTACCATGACATCAAAAAACGAGGGTGGGAAGATAGTCTCTAGTTCACACAACGTTGTAGCAATTGTTGAATCTATGTGTACCATCTCTTCAACCATAGCACATTTAGAACATAATTGTTTGAAACAATTGCAAAAGTCAATAATCAGGTTACTTGGCAATATCCGTCGAACTACAATTGGAAGCAACTCTTGCATCAATATGTGGTAACTATCATCTTTCTTCCTTCAACATTAATACGACGGGATATGTTGGAGGAATAACCATCAAGGACCTTTAAATTTTTCAAAATATCACAAAACAAAATTTTATCTTTCTTTGTCAAAGTAAATGATGTCGTTGGAAGAGATGTATCATCTTCTGCATCAACATGCAAAGATGGTTGAATACTCATATCTTGTAAATCTCGTCTAGATTGCAAGTTGTCTACTATTTTTCCTTGTATATCTAATACAGTGTTGACAATCTTATCACAAACATTCCTTTCAATGTGCATCACATCCAAATTATGATGTATAAGAAGTGAATCCCAATATAGTAAGTCGAAGAAAATACTTTTCTTTTTCCAATTATGTAGTATTGGTGAAGCATTAGCTCTGTTCTTTTTAGAAGGTCGTTGAGTCTTCCCCAAAGTGAAGGCTAGATTTTGCACCTGTTGTAACACTTCATTTCTAGAGAGTGATCTAGAAGCTGCTCGTTCTTCACATGTGCCATCAAATAAGGTTTTGTTCACTCTCTATTTATGGTTTTGTGGCAAAAATCTGTGATGACTCATATAACAAAATTTCCTTCCACGACGTAGCCTACGTGAACATGTGTTTAAATGACATGACGGACAAGCATAAGCTCCTTTTGTGCTCCAACTTGACAACATTGTATAAGTAGGGAAGTCATTAATGGTCCACAATAAAGTTGCATGCATTTGAAAAGTCTCTTGCTTCAATTTGTCATATGTTGGAACTCCTTCATTCCATAAAAATTTAAGGTTTTCAATTAAAGGTTGCAAGTATACATCAATGGCATTACCAAGAGACCTTGGTCCAGGAATTATCAAACTCAATAGCATGTTGGGCTTTTTCATGCACATCCATGGTGGTAGATTGTATGGAATCAATACAACTGGCCAAAATGTAGTACTCATCATGCCAAATGCATTGAAGTCATCACTAGCTAATCCAAGTCGCACATTTTGAGGATTAGCACCAAATGATTGATAGATGATGTTGAATGTTTACCAACATATTGAATCAACCAGATGTCATAAGACATTATCATCTATACGATCTTTATTATGTCATCTCATTGATGCCACAATCTTTTGAGACAAATAATCTTTACAATCTTGATATGATCAAAAAATATCGCAACACCTTGGCAGAGATTTTTCTAACTATCTGGGATGTCTCCTCCTAATGTAAATCAAGGGTAGTGTTATTTTTCCACCTAGATTTGCCACATGTGGGATAGTTGTCTAAATTCACATTGTCCTTCCAAAATAGCACATGATCATCAAGACATGCATTTATTTTCTCATAGTGAAGACCTAATTTCTTGACCATTTTTTTCAATTCATACATGCTACTTGAAAAATCTGCCTCTGGAAATACATCTTTGAGTAACTCAAGTAACATATTAAAAGTTGAGTCACTCCACTATCCCAAACATTTTATATGGAACAACTTTATAATGAAATTGAGTCTTATATAATTCTAACATCTATCATACAATGGTCTGTTAACGTCCTTTACATTCTTGTAAAAAAATTTAACGTATTCGTATCCCTGATTATGACCTTCTGGCCTATCATTCATCTCTTCAATCATGTCTTGGAAATCTTCAAGCATATCTTCCATATCGTTGCCACCATTGTCACCTTCATAAGCTCCCCTGTTGTCATAGTCAGCAACATCGTTTGGACAAGTTTGTATTTCTTCACCGTGATATGTCCAAATGGTGTAGTTAGTACGTATGTCATGCCATAGCAAATGCTCTTTAACTATTTTCGGTTCTTTCAACAAGCCATTCATGTATTTTACACAAGGACAAAGTATATGCCCTCTTGTAAAAGCATGAGACATTACCTACTTCATGAACTCACAGACACCTCTAATATATTGCAATGTATTCCTATATATATAATTTACATAGAGTTAAATAAAGATTATTTAAAAATGTTAAATAACATATATGACAATAGACTCGTATAACAATTTATATACCTTGGCTTTTGAATCCAACTTTTGTCCATTGAATTTTACAGAAAAGGGATAACTTCCCTTATGTATGATTTGACACTAAATCATTGAAAATAATACATTAAAAAAAATGATAACTATGTTTTTAATCTCATATGAAAACTATTTAAACTTTACTAAAAAGTAACTGATAAGACAAGAAGAAGGCAATCCCTAATAAAAAGTAACTGATAATTTTAATGGTAAAGTTTATAAAAAGTAATGAGTTCATAAAATATTATCCTTGGGATTAATGCTATAAAGTTCATAGGAATATATACAAAAAATCGTAGATTTATATTTATTAGAAATGTAAAAGTTGATGGAATGTTATGAAACACGATTAGACAAAGAGGGTGCATGTAATTATGCCATTAACATTGTGTAAAAATTATATGAATTTTATGTATAGATTTTTATTGCTTTTTAGATTAAAAATAATCGATCCATTTTACCCTATTAACCATATTAATCGATCTGGCCTAATCCATTTTATCTTAGCTCATTAAGATATATTAAATCCATTTGATTATGGATTAATTGTCCCCTAACTCAACCCAACTTTGTCCAATTAATTGACAGTCCTAAATGTTCTATGTACATCAACAATGGATCGGACTAGACCTAAAACATGACTATATATATATGGAACTAACATATAAGTATATATATACATAGTTACATATCTCTATAATCTTAAAAATACCATCAAAATTTTAAAAAATAAAAGGAAAATCGAAACCATAAACTATTTCTAAAATAGAAAATCTAAAAACTGAAAAATACAAAAAGAAAAAATATATTAAATTCACTATCTTCTAGTAATATATATAATCTTGTTCCATTCATATATACACTATTGAATTTCTAGCTAGCTAGCAGTCTTAATACATCATTACTCATACATTAAATAATATTTTTTCTAGTTTAATTGGAATTGAATTTATTAATTTATCATAGAAATATAAAAATGGAAAAAAAAACTATAGTGGTCACTTGTGGTTTGAAGGTATGTTAATAAGCCTTTTCTCTCTTAAACTAGTACATATACATACATATATAAATACATACATACAAACATATATATATATAAGATTGTAGAGTATTAATATATGAGATAAAGAAACAACGTAAAGAAGATTGTATACTACATCTCCGTTGGAGGCTTGCCTTGGTGAAGGTGAGAGGTAATATGAAGCGTTGTAAAAGTCAGTCCACAAGCATGGTTGGCTAGCCTTTGCTTGTATTATCATAAGGAACATACTACCTTTGTTCTCCATATATAGAGATATCTCAAGTCAATTTGTGTGTGTTTATGCATGTATGAATGAATGAATGAATGCTTAAAGGGTTCGTTCTTTCAGGGTGCGTGCATTAGGGTATCTTGACTATAAACATTGGTAGTTCATAAATTTTGAATAATGCCTTCCTTCTACATTTGATAATGCCATTTATGGGTCATTTTTTATGTTTTATGTAGTTAACAAAATCACCTTCAACATCAGCCAGTGCATGTGAACATGGTGGTAAGATTTTCATAATGAAGTTTTTTGCTTTCTTTTTAACTTTTGTTTCATTACTTATACATATTGGAAGTTATATCTGAGGTGTGAAATTCTGGAAAAGTGTTCTCACATGATGGCATATAAATGCTTCACGAACTTTTGTGAGCAAATCTGCTTCACTATAAACGTTTTATCTCAATTAAAATTTTTAAGTGGTATCTGGATTTTCTCATATCATGTCAATAATTTTTCCAGTTTTTTGGAATTATATTTCTCTTTTTTAACTTGTAATAAATGAATGCCTTTTTAATGGTGATTTTATTTTTTTCTGTTCTAATTTGCACTTATCCTTTTCCTTTTCCCTTCATTTCTTAGATTACGACCAGAAAGCTGAAGATGCCAGTGACTATGAGGATATTGAAGAACAGTATGAGGTTCCTGAAGTTCAGGTCCCAACTGAAGAGGACCATTTGTTGTCAAAAGAGGAATACTTTTCTTCTGACGTTTCTTCGGATTTATTAAACCCCAAAATCTCTATATTTGATGAAGAAAACTATGATGAGGATGAAAGCGTCAGAGAGGAAATTGAGTTGGAAAAGAACGATACTGGAAACAAGGATTTCCAACAAGGATTTCCTTGATGAATTAAACTATAATTAACCCAAACAAGCATGTATATATGCATAAGTATTTATCTTAATCATATATGATCAATTTATTTGATTACTCAGGTGTCCAACTGGTTCATAAACGTAAGGGTGAGGCTATGGAAGCCGATGGTGGAAGAATGTACTTGGAGGAGACAAAGGAACAAGAAGGTGATCAACATTAAGAATGAAGAACAATCAACATTAAAGGATATTGGAAAAAATAGAGTATGGCTTGGAAACAATGCACATATTCAAAATGACATCATATATTCTAAAAATCATCTTAAATTATCACAAAAATAACTAAAAATCGAAAAAGGGGCAAGATTTCACCTAGAAAAAGGGGTGTACTGACATGATGAGGCGACGAAGGACTGGTGGCAAGATTTCACCTGCAAAAAGGGGTGGACTGGCGACGTGAGGAAGCGGATGGCAACGACGTGAGGAACTTCGGTGAATGTGCTATAGCGGAATGGCAGATGAGCTTTGGCGAAACGGCGAACGGTGGACTAGCTTCGATGTCACAGTAGATGGAGAATGATCGTGAGAGGAGAAGATATGGTAATAGAAGGGTGCTGTGCGATTTGGGAATGGGAGGGTTTTACAAAAACCCTTTTGTATTTTTTGTGACAGATTCAATTACATATCTATCACAAAAAATGACTTTTCTTTTAGTAACGGATTGTACACCTTTAAGTGACGGATTATTAAAAGTTTGTCACTAAATGTCAACACAATTATGATGGATTCAATAACGTATCCATCACCAAAAATGAGTTTTCTTGTAGTGAAGTATTGTAACCAAATAATCTCACTAGCCACGGTAACACAGTACTCTACCTCGATCTAGATATAGTAGATTGTCACTTCGAATGCTAGGAAATTAAAGTATCTCTAAGCCATTACCTGCAATTTAGCATTAGAAAAAAATAAACTTCCCTGTCCAAGTGAATTTTTAAGGTAATGCAAGATCTGTAAAGCTCCATGCATGTGATGCTCAATAGGTTTTTGAAGAAATTGACTAAAGAAATTTACTGAAAATGCAATATCTAGTCTAATCACTATCAAGTAAAGAAGATAGATAATAAGTTTAAGATATTGACTGAAATCTTCCAATAAAGGGCTATCTTCATATGGTTTATAATTGTCTTCTAAAGGAGTAGTTCTTGACCGACAACCTAGCAAACCAATGTCACACAGAAGATCTAAAGTGTACTTCTGTTGAGATAAAAATATACCAAACTTAGATTTAGATATTTTCAAACCAAGAAAATATTTGGTAGTACCTAAATCTTTTAGTTTGAAACAATAACCTAGGTCAACAGTTAACTGTCTAATCTGCTCTTCATTTTCTCCTTAATTAAAGTGTCATTTACATATACAAGAACTACCAAGAATCCTCTAGTGGATTGTCGAGTAAAAAGACTATAGTCGGCACATGAATGCACAAAACTCATGTCAAGAAAAGCTTCCATAAGCTTGAAATACCAATTTCTAAACGACTGTTTCAGTCCATAAATGGACTTTTATAAACTTGACAAACCAAATTCTCCCCCTTAACATCAAGCCCAAGTGGTAACTTCATATAAATTTCTTCATACAAATCACCATGTAGAAAGGCATTGTTAAGATCTAATTGGTGTAAAATCCAACCTTTAACAGCAACTATAGTAAATAAAGTGCATACTGTTACTAATTTTGCAACTGATACAAAAGTTTCATGATAATCTAAACCTTCCTGTTGTGTATAACCTTTTGTAACCAATCTTACTTTAAAATAGTCAACCTACCCATCAAATTTATATTTAACTTTATATACCCACTTACAACCAATAGGATGTTTACCTAGAGGTAATTTTACAACTATCCAAGTCTAATTATCTAAAAGAGCTTGCAATTCTATATCCATTGCTTCACACCAATGAGGATCCTATTTAGCATGACCTCGATTCATATTCACCCAACAATGAAGAAAAGAATGACAAATGGTTAGTGCTCAAACGATGCAAAGAAACAAAATCAGCTAAAGGGTATTTAGTATTTGCAAAAATAGTGTTACAAATATAATCACACAAATAATTGAGTGGATGAGATGACCTGTTGGATCTTCTGATTGGTACCTCATCTTGGTTACCAATTTCAAAAGGTTTATTTGCAGCAAGCTGTGTATCAATATTTTCTTGATTTGCAGCAATACAAGGGGATTCTTGATTTTCTATATCAATAATTTCAAATGACATGTTATTCTCTAGACAATTATATTCCTACTAATATAACAATGGTGTCACACCAGAAGCATTTTCATCATTCTAAAGTACATCACCAAAAATTGGAAAAGGTATATTGGCAGATTCAACCACTAAAGGTTGAAAAAGGAAAATATCCTCATGAAACTTCACATGTCGACTTACAAAAAGGTTCTTGGTGTCTAGGTTATAAATCTTGTAGCTCTTTTGTGCATAAGGATAACCCATAAAAACACCTTTAACACCACGTGCATCAAAAATTTTAAAGACCACTAGTCACTCCCTCTCTAGTTGGTGTGATCGATCCTAACAAAAACAACAGTAGGTGTAGATTTCATGAATATGTCAGCAACTTGGTCACATGAAGAGACAAATTTAGTCTACAATTCCTTGGGAACTACCTTTTCTTAGATAAAATGATAATCTAAGGTGATGTGGTTGGCTTTAGTGTACAAAATCAGATTGTTTGAGAGACACACAGCTCTCTTATTGTCACTTTTGATGACGGGCCTCCTAATAAGAGGTATACGTAACTCATGTAGCAAATGTCAAATCCAAGTAAGCTCAGCTACAATTGTAGCCATAGATAGCATGGTATTTAGCTTCAGTGCTACTCTGAGAGACTATGGGTTGCTTCTTTGCAATCCAAGCTTTGTAGCTGCTTCCCAGAAAGACACAGAGTCCAGTCACAGATCTTCATGTCATTAGGCATGATGCCCAATCAACATCACAAAATGCAATCAATGTCATTGAGCTCTTAGAAGAGAAAAATAGAGTTTTATTTAAGCTACCTTTTAAGTGACGTAGGATGCGTTTTAGGAGACCAAAATGTAGGGTAAGAGGATCATGCATGAATTGGCTTAAAACATTGACAAGATAACATATGTCAAGCCTGGTGATGCAGAGATATTGTAAACTACCTACGATGCTTCTAAACAAGTTTATGCCATCAAAAGGTTTACTGCATTGAGAAAGATACATGCTCATTTTAGCTGGAAGAGGTGTGCTAATGAGTTTGTAATGTTCCATACTCATTCGTTTCAAGATAGAGACTATGTATTGTGTTTGACTAACATACTTGCCTTCATAGATTTTACCTCAATTTCGAGAAATAGTGTAATTTTCCAAGATCTTTCATGGCAAATACACTATTAGCTTTGACAATTAAGTTATCAGTGGCTGAAGCATCATTTCCTGTAATCACAACATCATCAACATACAAGAGAAGGTACATGATAGTTTTGTTCTTTTTATAAACAAATAAAGAGGCATCAGAAAGACTAGGGTTAAAACCATAATTTTTTAGGAACAAATTGAATTTTTCATACCAAGTTCTAGAAGCTTGTTTAAGCCCATAGAGGGCTTTGTTAAGTTTACAAACATATTTAGATGAATTTGAGACTTCAAAACCTTGTGGCTATCTCATATAAACGGGTTATGAAAGTTCTCCATGTAAAAAAGCATTTTTAACATCCAATTGCCTTATATTCCAATGCAACATAGTAGCAATAGATAAAATAGTCCTAATGGTAGTGGCCTTGACAACAAGTTAAAAAGTCTCAAAATAGTCAACTCCTTCAACTTGTTTAAACCCTTGAGCCACAAGTCTAGCCTTTAATTGCTCAAGACTACCATCTACATTAAGATTTGGATTAAAAACCTACTTACTTCCTATAACATGCATATGTTTTTCCTTAGGAAATATGGTCCAAGTGTTATGTTTAAGAGCTTCAATTTCTTTTTGCATAGCATTCTACCAGCCCTTATCATGTAAAACTTGACCAATAGTATGAGGAACACTAGGTATCTTAACAACATCACATTGAAGAACATATTTATGATTTGGCTTTAGGAAGCAACATCATGTTCAGTGTTAGAAATATTGTCATGAGAAATTGAAATATTGGCATTATCACTTGAGTTTGCCACAGTTGTAGTGTACTCACCTGAGTCTACCGTCCTTACTTCTTCAATTGCACAAACATCTATGTTTTCCACTATAGGTGCCCTTTCTTCTGCAATGCTGATAATAGGATTTTTAGATTGATTTTCAGCAGCATTCCAATACCGTTGCTTATGTGCATCTTTTGTAGCATGATATTTGTTTTCATAATGTGGCCTAGAATACTAACCTTTAAATTCTTTTCCCTTTTCAAAATAAAAGGTCATTTCCATATTTTTGTTGGAGACATTTAGCCTGTTTCTCACTTCAAAACCTCTTAACATTGGAACTAGGTTATTGTAGGTGGGTAGGGGTGGTTTGAAACAAGTTGTAACAAGACCCTCGTACTTGTCACCAAGAGAGTTTATCATGGTTTGAACCTTTTTTAACTCATCCATAAGCTTATTTATAACAAACAGTTCATCACAAATATTTTGAAACTTCTTAAGAAAATCTTTTAACGATTCACACTTCCATCATTTTAAATTTCTAAGTTCATTCAATAAAAAAAATTCTTTCTCAACAAAAGATTGTGCAAAGAATTCAAAAATGGTATTCTAGAGATGACACACGGTGTTTTGCCTGACAGCAATACCTGTGACTTCTAAGCTCAAACTCCCAATTATCCAACCTTTAACCAAACTATTCTTTTTTTTCCGGCTAACATAAGTAGGGTTGGTGAAAATCTATTCCACACCTTCATTACTGATAATCTTCACAGTGGTAGAGGATTCTATGAATGTACTATCGACAAACCTATAAGACCTTGAGATTCAAGGAGATTTATCATCTAGGCTTCCCAAATTAAGAAGTTGTTCTGTCCCAATTTTATGGACAAAAAACTAGTCGTATTTAGATTCATGGGATATGAAAAGTTTACACCTTTGCCAGGGAAGTCCTCGTGCATTGAATCGTTGCTCACGCTTTTGTGGCTTGCAGCCATGGCGATCCCTCTGATACCAAATGGAAATCTACACACAGTTGTGAGTCAGAAGCTCATTCATCATTGTATGGACGATGGCAGCATAAGCAATCGAAAGAAAAAAACCCTCGTACGTGCCTTGTCAGGGCAACAAAGAGGAGTATTTATAGAGTTTTTTAAACATTACAATGGGATGTTGGGCTTGATGGGTTGGGCCCACTACTATTTTTAGAATTAGTTTTAATAAGGTAAAATTCACTTGATATCAAAATCGGTTTATGCATACTACATGTAAGATGTTATGTAGAATACTCCAATGAGGGACTCACAAGTGTGGGGGTATGTTAAGAAAGATAGTCTTATATCGAAAACGATGAGTGAAACTGAGATCCTTATATCACTTATAAGTCATTTCCCATTAACTAATTGGTTTTAGTGAAATAAAATCCACAAAGTAATTAATGGCTTGTGAGCCCCATGCTTGCTCCCATCACTAATTAATGGCCCCATCCCCCATGGGGCCATTAATTGTTGCTTTTAGAGTGCAACCCTTTACCGTCAGTCATCACCACTATCTCCTCTTTTGCTGATGATCCAATTCCCCCTTTAACCTTCAAACCTCCTTTCCTCAAGGTACCCATTCTCATCTTCCTCCCTTGTTTGTGATTTTGACAAATTTTATCATGTTTTTAGAGCATTTCATCATTTGGTTTATCATTATTTGTATGATTGTATACCATGCGATTTATGTTCATCATGTTCTCCATTTTGAATTGATCATGCCATGATTTAGATTTTGATTATGAAACAAATGCATTCATTTTTTTATTTACTTTATTAGTTTTTGACCTCTTTCCATATTTCTATGAAGAGTTGGTTTTCATTGAGGAATCATAATCTCTTTTTTTACCCGGTTGATTTCACGTACTTCCTCCTGCATGTTTTAATTTGAATTATTTAGCCTAGATGGGTTTGCTAAAATGTTGCCTTCAACAACAAAGCTTCCCCTAGTTAGTAGCCCAATTCTTTGCCACAAGATTGAAATCATTGTGGATTACCTTGTTGTAAAGTTCTATTCACCTGAGGAATTCTTCTCCATTTGGTGTCTTGAGAACACAGATATATGGTCTCAAGACAACATCTTGGACAATCTTTGGCTCCCTTGGGCCCCAAAGAGAGTTGCTCTTAAATCAAAGGGGATGCAACTGTGTTGTACAAACTTCTTTCCTAAAATCTTGTCATGAGGATCGGCCATCAAAATAATCTAACAAAGGTTTTAGCCATTTCCACCTATTGTCTTAGGTAGAGCATTAAGGCATGGAAGCTAAGTCAAAAACTCCTTGATGGTCTTTAGTTGTGATATGTGCCATGTTGCTATTTGTTGTGATATGCACACTATATTTTGCTGCTGTAACTTTGACTAATGATAGATATAGTGACCATATTTAGTTGTGGCTTTGGCTATGTTTAGTGCCAAATGGATGATTGTGTTGATGCCTATGGTTATCATCTACCATATTTTAAAAGTCTCATTCATCTGATAACTTTCCATCTTTCGTAGTTTCATGTGATGTTAATTTGATGATGAGACATTAATTCTATGAATAAACCTTTGGTAATACATTCATGCCATCATCAAAAACTAAGGAAGAGATTGTAGGATTCTTGGCTGCATGTCAACAAAAATCATATACTTTATGGATAGTTTTTGATTGACAAAACAAATTTGTCTATTGTTGATGATTGATTTAATGTAAATATGCTGAGGAGTTGGTCGTTCATACCTTAAATCAATCTGTAGTTTGGGCAACTTTTTGAATTTAGATTCTCATCTTGAATTAATGTTGCTTTCTTTCCTTTAGGTAGATTGAAGTTCAAATCAATAAAAATTTGATGTAACCAGCTATTCTTAATTAGGTGCTATATTTGAGAATTTAAGTTTGATTGGGGAAGTTTTCTTTATTTAGAAATCTGAAGTTTGAATTACAGATCGTCCTATGTGAATGTCCACACCCACCATGGAGGCATCTGCAGCTTGTGATGAAGAGGACGCCCTTTTGGAACATTATGTTGAAACTCTTGGAAAGATCTGTAAAAGGAGTGGACCCCAAACACAAGTCATTGAACATAGAGAAACAACAACACTACTGGAAAACATTCTTTGATTTCTAATGATTAGTATTTTTTTGTTGTCTGTAAAAAGAAAACTCAAATTAGATGCTCAAACTCAAAAACCATTCCCACAAATCTCAAGAAGGTAAAATTAATAGCTCAAAAAATTTGGTAAATGTTTTTCAGACTGTGAAAATATCAAGAATAGAATATTAATAAATTAATTTCAACCTTCAGAATTTTTCTGAGTTGAACCACTGCTTTAATTTGTTGTACTTTCATCTGTTGAAAATTTTCAGTCAGGTTAGAATATTAACCTTGGACACATTTTTTAACAATTTCAAATACTTCTTTTACCATTTATTTCCTATATGGTATACACCATTAACTCTGAAACTGATAAATGTCCTAACACTCCAAGCAAACCCCCTTCCACATATATTTCCAGAAGAGCATTATTTTAAAGGTAAACAAGATGAACACAAGTTGATAATTAGTCTGCCGTAAAGTGAAGAATTTCAATGAGTATTCTCTCCCCTACAAGAACTAGAAGGAAGGTTTACTAGTACCTGTAAGGCTTGCAATATATGGAAAGTTTTTTAACAAGAGAATTTCATTGATTTTAGTTCAAAGCGATTTAACCATTGGTTCAAGGTACTTTAATTGGTAATGACATCATGACTAAGTGAAAAGTTCATTAATGATAATCATGAACCCCTACTTGCTATCATCGGATCTTCAATCCACTGATCACAAACCTTAGGCATCATTTGTTTTTGTTGAATGCAAGAGTATGTTGAGCATGCGTCTCCACACGATGTGTGTCAATTCAGTGCTCTCCTACAAGGAGCACATCATCCACAGGAGCTAAAAAATGGGGAAGCTGGTTAATTAAGAGCTTGTGGTAAAGGGGTATATACAATAATAGGAGTTTATTCAAGTTCCAATTATTGTATAGTGTACATGTGTTTAATAACTTTTTTGACAATTCCAAGTTCCATAGCAATGAAAGTTTGAATTTCGTTTGTTTCTAACTCTAATTAAAATTAACTTCATACAAACTTTTACGTGCCATCATCAATGTACAAAACTACGTTCATAAACACCCACCACACTACTTAATGTGCATTTATTTTCTGCTTCACTTACTATAAAGTCAACTTCAACAACTATGAAAAGTTAACGTTAAGAGTAATGAAATAAACAATATTAAAGTTGTATAATAAATTGTGTAGTGAGATCAAATTTGTACATGAGAATTTTTAGGATAATGATGATACGTGAGTTTATATGAAGTTAAAGTTAAAACCCTTAAAGTTAAACAAACGAAAACTTATTATGTAACTTAATTTCATTTATTTCAAACTCTAAAGTTGACTAAAATTTAAAACAAATGAAATATTAAAGTTACATTAACAAACAAATCCTAGCTTAACTCCATTGATTGCCGCTGCTCCTGTGTTTTGGAGTCCAACACTTTCTACCCATCTGGTTGATGATATTCCTTATCTGGTAAGGTCATTAGAGTGGGTAAGACATATCTCCTTCCTTCTTGAAGTTGCATTAACGAGACTCCTGATCCATATCTCCTTCCTTCCAAACCAGAGTGGGTAATTAAATCAATCAAGAGCCCTTGTTTGGCTGCAACCATAAATCAAATCTGAGAGCAATTAAGCGCACCATGGCCACAAATTTCCTGGTCCCCAGCTGAATGGATACGATGGGCCCACGGAATTTTCGCCTTTGCCCCCGCTTCATTGCGTGTGGTCATGTCCAAGCAGCTGCTGAGATGAGATGTGGTTGCATGGTTGGCGCCTGATGCTTTCTCTTCTCCCCGTGAACGAATCTTTTTGCCATGGCCTTCCAGTTTCCTTAAAAAAAATTTTGATGCCGCACTGCATGCAAAGTCTGCAGTTACCAGCACGTAATTGTATTATTTACTCGCAGCTGATCGCCGTTCCTCTTGCGATATCAGAGAAGATAACATTATAAAATCCCAATTATGAAATCACCGGCGGAATCCTGAGCAAGTGGGGGCTGGGGACAAGGCGACAATGCCCAAATGACCTCACCTCCTTTAAAATGTCGTATCAAAAGTCAAATCCTTGAAAAGTAAGAAACTTTTTTTACGATAAGATTCGTCGAGGTTGTATTTATTGTAAGATTTTTTAATCATATTTTCTGTAAAGGTTTAGGTATTTTTATTTAAATTAAAAATTATTTTTTACGTAAAAAATTCTTCTTAATATAATTTTTTTATATTTTTTCATCGTAATCACTGATAAATATAATTTTAATATTAAAATTACTTATTTTAATGTCAAAAGATAATAATACAATGTAATGATAACGTGTACTTTTAATATTATTTTATTGTTTAATCAAAAATCACTTGCAATGATGATAGAAAATTTTTACCTTATTTCATGCAAAAAGTTAATCGTACTTCTAAAATTAAAAAAACTCTTATCAAATATAATCATAGTAAATCAATCAAATAATGATGAGATATATAGTAAATAGTGAAATAAGAATTTATGTATAAAAATTTATATAATAATAATGATATATAAAAATAGTAAAAAAGAAGAAACATATCTTAATTAAGAAAAGATAACTTTAATCATGCAATCAAAAGCAAGGTAAAAGTCTAAAATATCAAAGACAGTTTCAAAGCAAGGGAGGAGTAATTAAATTAGGGGGAGATTTGTGTTAGTGGCAAGCTAGGTAGATGATATGGAAGGTAGAAGAATAAATTTTAAGGTATATATTGAGACTGTTTATTGTATTAATGACTTTTTAGCTTTGTTCATTTTCTCACTTCAATTCTATACAAACATTAATGTGTTATAATTATCGTATAAATTTTTACTTTATAAATTATCATACTAACTCTAACATTATTTATGAAATTATCTTTAATTTCAATTCTTCGCAACTATCAAAGTTATAACTAAAGTTAGAAACCGGATAACCAAACAAACTCTTTGTTTAGTCTCTTGTACATACGTGATTGAACCTGACTTATTGCTGTGACCTTCGTACATGAAAAAAGGTTTTACAGAAAAGGATGAATAATTAGAGGAGGATTTGTTTTTAGCGAAAACTTGAAAAAAAATTAAAATTAAAAAAAAAAAATTTGATGCCTTAAATTTTTTTTAAGAGTTGTTGTTGGATGCTACTGCGGCTGCTTCTGTACTGCACATCGTACATGTCATTTAATTAAAATGTTTCATTTAGTTAAAAAAAAATATTCGTGAATATATTTTAAATTATCCCTGGAATAATGGTCCATACTTATTAAATTTAGTAAAAAAGTTATTATATATGTGTGGTAAGCGAATAATCAAGTACATTCGGTCATCTTCTCGCGCGCTCCTTCGTCCGTTCACGTATTTACGGGAAAATTAAGGTGTTATCGTGATCGTAGTTTATGCATCGTTTGTTTTGACTTTTAAAGTAGGTTTTTAACTTCAAAGTTCACATGTAGTTATATAAATTTTTAGATATAAATTTATTATAAAATTTAATTTTATTTATTTTACTATTTTTAATATTTATTCTTTACCATTTTTAAAATTAATTTCACGGTAAATGAAATAAAACTAAAAGAGACATCAACTCGAAAGTTGTAAAGAATTGAAATTAAAGTTAATTTCACAGATATAGTTGAAGTTATATAATAATTAAGATAATAAAAATTTATATAATAATATTATTATTATAAGTAAATTTAAAGATTAATTAAAGTTAATCGCAAACGAAGTCTTGGTACCAGCGCCATGACAAAAAATATCATCGCAAGATTTCAACAAATTATTTTGTAAAAAAATATTATTATTATATAAAAAACACGTACGGTATGCGAATAAATTACTATAATTTGAAATCGAGCGGCGGACGCACTGATTGGAGCACGTGGATGGTCTAGGGAAGGGTAGAAACGACGACGGTACAGATTAACCAAAGCGGAAGCACATGTGTACGGTGACGATTCGACGATCGCGGGAGGGAGGAGGGGGCCGTCCCTGATCGCCCATTGGACGACCACGTGAGCGTCGTACAAAGTTTTTTGTACCTCGAAATTCGAAAACCGTGAGGCTCGGAATATTCCCATTTTCGAGAGGCTTTTTTGTTTTCTTGTTATATTTAAATTTTTTGTTTGTAACGTTTGTTTTTTACGTGGATCCTGTAAGTATCTGACTTTTGCAAATCGATCCAAACTGTTGGGAGCATATGGTTGAGGGAGCATCAATGGTTGTGAGGTTGGAAGCGATCGATTAAGATTTAGAGTTTAAGATTTAATTTTATTTTATTCTCTCGTCATCTTCAATTGTTATATTATAATTTTCCATTTTCTTAAAATTAATTAATTTTGTGTTGAACTTTAACATGTGAATCATATCGTTAATTGATTTTCTTTTTAAATCATGACGATAGCTAAACTAATAGATTAAATGAAAGATAGAAACAATAAGAGTCTTGTTAACCCATTCATTCATATTACTAATTAAATGATAACATATTTAAACCTCTTCGGAGTTAAAATTTCACCAATACTGATTACATGTACTTTAATTTGTTGTATTTCATCTTAATTTCTATTGATTGATATATATATATATATATAGGGATAACACTCTTTAGTGACATTTATACAAAATTGATTTTATAGATATTTAATCTAACGGTTGAAGATACATGAAGATTACTTCTCATCATTTCCTCTCATTACTTTCTAAACCTTTTCACCTCTCTCCTTAATCTCAAATTAGAACATCAAAATTACCAAACTATCTTATTTTAGTAGAGATAATAAAAATTTAAAAAATTGTCTTAAGTTTGAACACCAATAGAATCAATTTTCTATAGGTGTTACTAGAAAATTGGGACCCATATATATATGTGTACTTCTTCCATTGTTAAAGAAACATTATAATAATTAAACTAGCAACTCAATGTTAAAAAGTTTGAAAATGATAAGAATTAGTGTGTAGTGTGAATTAATGTGTAGTGTCATTTGGATTTAAACCCTAGTGAGGCTGGAGTATGAAAGTTTGCAATCTTGGCTAACTCATCTATTACTACTTCTGGTTGGATTTTATGTATCAAAAATTAAAATATATCACACAAGCTTTTATATATACTTTTGCACACTCAACATCTGATTTTTGTATGCATTGGGCTTATCTTAGGATACATATATGCGTAATATTATTCTTTTAATTGACTAATTAATCAATGTGTTTTACCCTAGCTTATTAACTAATTAAAGCAAGTTAATATGATCGATCAAGTCTTTGAATTAATTAATTATTGTTTCTAGCATCTTGCATCATTTCAATTCTCTTTCAATCTTTTCTACTTTGCTTTCGTCTTTGTTTAACTTTGACTCATATATCATGTAATAAACTTAATGTCCACATAGTACATATTTATCATTAAGTTTTCTATTATTGAAACTAATAATTTAGAAAAAAAATTTTAACAGCACATATACAAATTATGATACATATATATATATATATATCTCTAACAAATATTTTTGCAACAGAAAATTACGTATGTAGGTGGCTCTCATAGTAATTTTTTAATATGTAAGTTCTACTATTCACATGAGGTTCACCTCATGAACTCATAACACATACCCACAATTTTATTGCTGTGAGTGCCAACATACGTTTAAGCCCTTTTTTTTGAGTTCCTGCACCTACTGTCAAAACAAAAACATATTATATTTAATTTAATGCCATCGATTAGGGCACTAATTAATTAGGTGAGCAATTAATTGAACAAGTCACTGCCAGCTCACAAACGTGTGATGGATGAGATGATGATTGGTTTTTAAGAAAAGAATATGTGATGATGAGATGATAATGACTGATGTGTGTAGATGGATATATCTTCTGTGCTATTTTCATCTTCATATATAATTCATTAACTGACGTAATTTATATAATTAATATGATATTAAATTTTTATTTATGGTCAACTGATTGTGATATCAAGTCGTACCTGAGCTTTTAGGGCTAAGTTTCTAAACATTCACTCAATTTAAAAATAAGAATATATATATGTGTGTGTGTGTGTGTGTGTAGGACTAAAAAAATTACAAGGGATATTAAAATAGCTTTACATTGACATTAATATAATATAATATAATGTTGGACCCCCTTCAAATGGTCAAGTCATTTTGAAATGGGTATTCATATTTTGAGAATAATGATTGATCTTCTTTGAGGTCACTTTCATAAATAAAAAAAAATCATCATAGGGCAATTAATAGAATAGAAAATTGTTCTTTTTGATGATGATGATGATTTTTTATTTGGACTTTACAACTTTATCACTTATTGTAAACTAAATAATCAATTGTGTGCACCACTTTATTATTAATGTTTTAATAATAATGATATTTTTATTTAATTTTCAATTTAAAGGGGATTTGTGCTACTCGAAAAATCAAGAAAATGAAAATTAGGAAAAAGTTTTATGATTTTCTAGTGTTTGTGTTGTTTAAGAAAATAAGAAAAATAAGGAAATGTACAAAAGGATTCATTTTCTCAAGTTGCCAACCTCCCCCTCCAAAATCAGGGAAACGCTTCTACTCAATTGTGTCTGTCCTCTGTGAAAACCCTCGCACATCTGTTGTTTGCCCTCCAGCACACAGAAAGCAGCTTGCAAAAACCCTCATGTGTCCATCTCCCCTCTTGTGCATCTGTCCTTCACCACCCCTCATGGAAATCCTTGCAGAAAATCACCCCCCCCCCTCTTGCCAGATCTTGCCTCACCCACATGCACAGATCAAACTCATCTTCAACCCATCCAGCTTCCTCCTATTTGGCAATGCCACCTTCCAATACCTCGTCCCCAGTGGCACTCGCTACCTCTCTACCACCAATGACTCCTAGTTCTATGTTGGCTCCCGATTTGATGTCTTTGAGAATGTTGATTTCAATGACATCGAAAACACCCACATCAATGTTGCCCACTCATCTTCGTGAATTGGGACTTGACATCTATGTTTGAGGACAAGATGTGCACTGGATTCATTGCTTCCATAAGGAGATTGTTGGAGAACCACTGGATTTAGGAGGGCTAGGACGAGTTAGGGAAGGTGGAGGAGTGGGAGGTACCAATTGAATTTTCCTATTTTTTTGTGTGGCACAAACAGACAAAATTTCCTAAATTTCTCAATTTGTTGATTCCTAAAAGTCTCGATTTGCATTTTTTTCTTTTTCTAAGTTTCTGAGAGATCATTTGTAACTTATAATATGTGAGGGAGAAAATCATCTGTTACAAAAAATATCTACAGTGACGGATAATTTACACTTATAAAAATGACCTAACAAATCCATCACTATATGTAACCTATACTATTTTATTTAATTTTAAATCCATCACTATATGCCATATTTGGTGTAATGGGGAAAGTCATGTTATTCCATCACTAAAGAGAGAGAAAGTAGGCATTGGTGGTATACCTAGACTTCATTTTCCAATTGGCTTTTGATATGATCAGCATAAGGAGTGTGAGTTTTCCTCTTATGCATTTGATTGGCAATGGTGAATGGAGAGAACAACATTGGCGATGGTGGTGGAAGGAGATGACACAGTGTGGAAACAATTCTAGTGGTGGCGATAGCTAAGGGTTTTGTATGTAGGAGAAGAAGGAAAATGCAGTGTATTGAATAATGGTATTCAATGAGTATATAAATACCAAGTTACATAAACAACCCAAATATTGTTGTATTATGTTTTGAATAATACTAATAATGTAATTAGTATAAGGGGCATTTTGGTCTTTGTACCCTCTTGGAATACCCAAGCACTATATAAGCTTGGCTAGGGTTTTCCAAAGAGGATGAATTGAGAGATTTGTAATCCTAGCCTCCACGAAAGAAACTCACTCCCTCTCCATCCGTGGACTAGCCCCGTGTTGGGGTGAACCACGTAAAATCTGTGTGTTCATTGTTGTATGTGCTTGGCGATCTTCTTCTCCCTTTTCCTTTTTCATCGTTCACTTCTCTGTTCAATTTCCGCTATGCTTCTTTCGTTACCACGCATAATAAGTGGTATCAGAGGGAGGTTGGAGGAAGTGGCCTCGAGTTAGGGTTCGTTTTTTGAATCCACGAATCAACTGAAGCATCCTCGGACTCGCCTGCACGAAGCCATCCGCTCGAACCCGCCTGCGCACAGTCGTCCGCGCACCCAGATTCACCACGCATGAGCATCCGCGCACAGATCCTCCTGCGTGCAAGCGTCCACGCACAAATCCGCCCGTGCACAGTCATCGGCGCTCAGCTGTCAATGCACCCTGATCGACCCGTGCGCAGCCGTCAGCGCCTTGATCCACCCGCGCACAGCCGTCGGCATCTTGTTCCACCCGTGCGTAGCCGTCGGCATCCTGTTCCACCCGCGCACAGCCGACGGCACCCTGATCCGCCCGCGCGCAGTCGTCCGTACCCAGATCTGGCCTACGCGCACTCGTTCGGGTTCTGACCAGCACGCGTCCAGGCTAGGTCAGGCTAGCCCGCACCCTGACCAGTAGCACCAGCGTGCGTAGGCCTTTTGCTCACTGGTAGATTCATACATGAATCCTTGCATAATCTACATTTTATTTGCATTTACTGCATGTTTATTGCTCTCCCACAACCATATACATTGCATGCATCTTTGCATTTGCACTAGTGGTATAGAACATTTTTCTTTTATGGCATGTTTACTACTCTTTCATAACCATGCACATTACATGCATCCTTGCATTTGCACTAGTGATAAAGTATTTCTATTTTACTGCATTTCCTCCCCGTACATGCATCCTTGTATTGGGAATCCGGTGCATAAATCCTTGCACTGGTCATGAGCTTAGCGCACATCACTGTGCCTACCTCACTATGGTATTTGGAATTTGGCTTGAACCCAAGTGGATTCCAGGTGCTTATCTAGAAGGCTTGTCGGATTCCAAATAAAATTTTGGAATCCATAGCGGTGGCCTTGGGTATCTTGTTCCCTCTGTCCTTACAGAGAATTTCAAAACATCCTTTAGATAACCATTCGGATATCCAATTTTCTCAGACAGGCCATTTTTTCGATTCTAGGGAATTTTGGAATATGGTTCGTATAACCAGTCAAAATCCGAATTTGGTCTGTCCACTTTTTTGCTTTGGAACCAGTTGCTTTAGGGCATATCAAACGATTCCTAATCTTGTAATTGGATTTTTCTTTCAATTCACTAATGATTTTAATAGCATGTGCACAAGTTAGCTTAGGCTGGGCTGGTTGGGGATGCCTAACACCTTTCCCACTAGTACCTTGAACCCCCTACCCACTTTCTCTAAGTAGCAGACCTACTTATTTAATTTTCCTTGGAGATTTATCATCTCTGTTTCGAGTTGAAGAGCGCATCCTCTTCTTCTCATTGTTTTCCTTATTTTTTGGCAAAAACAAGGTGGTGACTCCATTTTCTTCTTAATACAACTCCTAAGTGCCATGTTCCTGTTACTCTTTTGAAGTAGCTCCAACCCTTTGGAGCTAGATGTTACCCCTCTTTTTTGTGAAGATTTTTCAATAAAGTCCCAAGTATGATTGTGTTATAAGGCTTTAAGTTCACTTGTCATGACATCTACCCACTTGAGATCAATAGCACCTCTTTATAAGAATTAGGTTCCACCTCTTTCTTTAGGCCCATAATAAAGCTTCTGTGATTAATGGACGTACCACTATAGTTGACATAATTCTAAAGATGGTATTTAGCTTTAAGTTAATTGTCTTTGTGGAAGGTAGGACAATCAAAGTCCTTAAAAGTGTTGGAAATTTTCCTATCTAATGGATTTTCTAATGGTTTCTAACATCCCTTCCTTATCACAATTACCATTCTCATTGGAATCAACAATTTGTTAATCAAAATTTTCTTTATTATCAATATGCAAATTTTCACCATCATTGTTTCCAAGGGACTTGTTGATTGAGTCATTGGGATTGTCATCAATGGTGTCCATACCATCCTAAGAAAGAGAAGAATTTGGAAATTATTCTTTAAGTTCACAGTCACCATGAGTATATCTATCTTCCTTATTGTCCATGGATTTTAAGACATTTATAGACCAAGGAGCAATTCTTGTTAAGTTAACTAAAACTTCTATCATATATTTATAATCATTTAATAATAATAATAATAACTACTTTATTTGATTGCTTTTACACTATGTATTTTTGGGAACACTAAAAAAAACTTACTTGTTGGCCAAAAATTTTAATAGGATAGACAAGTAATCATGTAGTGCTATTGGTTGGAATTTTGCATGCCTTCTACTTCTCTAATTCTATTGTGAATAAAAATTAAGACCAAGTATGAAAAACTTTTTCTTCAAGAAATTGAATAAATTTTAATATCCCAAAGAAGAAATATATATACCTTACTCAAATCTTCTACACCACTTCATTCTTTAATTTCACCACTTGCACTCTCAACAATCACATGAGCATCATCAAAATTGTGTACATAAATCTTTTCCATGTGTACATGGAATCCAATCAAATGGTGCAAAACATGGGTTTCACTTTATAGATTAAAAGCCAACTCTAAGTAACAAGCATATTCATCTACTTGATCCCAAAAGATTTTCCAATCAAAATGCCAAATTAATTTCATTTCAACTTAAACCCTTGTCCCAACCTCCCATATAAATTGAACCAAAATTACTTGGAAATAAGTTAAAAATCATTTAATAATCCTCCGATAAGTGCATTGAATGGATTCTTCAAAAGTGACGATGATGACCCAAAAAACCCATTATGCATGGTAGAATATGTTGGAAGGCAGTCAGCAAATTAAGATCACTAGAACATTAATTGCTACTTGGTAGATCGATTTGAGTGGTCATTGCAACCATTGACATCAAGAAAATTGAAGAAAAAGAGAAACTTACATGAAAAATCCCTCTCTTGTGATCATTAGAGCTTCCATTCACCACTCATTGAAATCCTATATTGTTCACTTGAGCTTCATTGTTGCCACCAATAGCCCTTTTTATTATGACAATAAACTATTCATTGTACTTTTATACAAAATTGTTGCAATAAGTCCATCTATTGTAGTGGAGTTTTAAATATATATCAACAAATTACAAAACTCCATTGCTATAGACAATTAAACTATTACAATAGATGCAACATTGCTTCTATCGCAAGAGGATAATTTGGGTGTAATGATGTAAGTAAATATAATGGAACGTGATAAACCAAATGGTTTATGACTATCTTTTCTTCTAAATTATCATTGATTTGTTAATTAACTGTAGAAATCCATGGTAACACCACATATATGGATCATAATTAAGCATAAGCATCAAGTTCATCTTACTTAGCGTATATATCATAAAACCATGGCCTTTGCTACATTTTCATTTTTCTGTTGCAATGGCTCTTGATAGTATGCAGATGTGTGTAACTAATACAATCCTCAACATCTTCTCTCTCATTTAATGCAAATTTAACTGATAATATGTAAAATTCAAAGTTTGGGGACTATGTACATGTTTTGGATACAAGCCTTTGCTTAGCTTTCAATCCTTCTCCTTCCATAACCTCCAAAATTAAACAAAACATGTAGCATATATGGAAAGTGATGAAGCACAAAAATTTAATAAGAAAACACAATGTAATTAATTAATTAAACTCCAATATGAGCATCACTAGGCCGATGCTCATTATGTTGAAAGTTTACTTTAGGAAAGTAGGCCTTAGTGACATTCATGTCATTAATTTAATTAGACCTAGTACCCAACGATGCCAACCTCACCATGCTCCACTTGGAGAGAAAAGGGTCTTGCTTAAGTCAATGCTTAATTACTCAACTTAATTAGATGCCATGCAAACCAGGGAAGAAGGACACAGGAAAACAAAGAATAAGTAACGGATGTAAACTTCCATCCATCGCCTTTTTTATGTAAAGGTGATAGATTTTAGAATCGATCACCTATGAACAAAAAATCTATCACCTATACATAGTATGGGTGATGGATTTTTTATATGTTACCTTTTGTATGAATATCTGTCATATTTTCCATGTAAAGGTAATGGATTTTACAATCCATCACCTATGAACCAAAAAATATGTTGCCCATACAGAGTATGAGTGATGGATTTTTTATTCGTTACCTTTTGTATTAATATCCATCACCTATTCATGGTATAGGTGATGGATAGAGTGATGGATTTAAAAAAACCATCACCTTTACCCTTTTTTAATATCGCAAACCCTCGGCCCCCTCTACCCCCTTGCCCAACTATCCTTACACTTCCGCCACCACTCTGTCTCTCCTCTCATTGCTACCACTCCTCTCGCCATCTCAATCTGTCTCTCTTGCTGCTATCTTTCTCCAAATCCACCTTGATCCATCGCCACTGCACAGATCCTTGCCCTGATCCATCGCTACCACACAAATCCATCTCTCCCACGGAAGGTTTGTGCATTCTTTTGTTATTTTTTCATTTTTAAGAGTAGGAGGGTCTCAAGGCTTTTACCGGCCTCAACTATCCTACAAAATCTCATGCAACTTTCTTTATTTTTATCTCCCTTATTAATGGTTACAATCCTAAATCTTATAAAGTCCAAATGTAATTAATTGGTCATGGATATCTAATTCATCTATGACTACACCATCATCACCTAATTTCTAGTGATCGCTAAATGTTCTTAATTAATACTATGTTCAAATTCCAAGCAATCATTTTCTTCATCTCACTTTAGATGAAAATCTTATTAGTTTCAAAATAATTTTATGTATTTTTTAATTATACTCTAATGAAGAACATGATTTTGAGCAATAAACATTCAAAAAATTTGTGAAAATGAAAATTAAAATGAAAAGTCAAGGTGTTTAGAAAAATAGATTGAAAATAAATTTTTAGAAACCCTCCCTTAAAACAATTAGGATCGAAAAAGAACAATCACATATGTAGCATAATACATTTTTGATGATGTAAAAATAAGAACCTCAAAATCTATTGTATAGGTGACAATATAATAGGTAATGGATTTTCAAAAATAAAAGGTGATGACTGATTAGGTCTGTCGTTGTTTTTCTATTTTCTTGTAGTGTTCTAATTATATATAGAGAGAGAGATCATCTTGTCATGCTGCAAGCATTAATAGCAATTAATGTTGTGCACGTCGATTTGGTTGAAATAAATCCAATATATCGAAACCTTAAATTTGTAAGGTTACTCAAAAATTTCACAACATTTTTGGTAATTTTTAGTTGAAGCCTTAAACTCTAAATTTTAAACTTTGTTCTAATAATATGTCAATTTGAGTTGAAAATCACAAGCAATTAGACTAAAAAAATCCAATTGGAAATTTTTATCAAAAACTTTCACAACATTCTTTGGAATTTTCATGGTATGCCAATTTTGAAATTAAAAAATATAATGTTAATTTTTTTTTCATTATTTTGGAAATTAAAAGCGATCTAACTAAAAAATATCCACTCAAGATCATGCTCTAACAGCACTATGAACGGTAAAAACTCTTATAAATTTCATTCCCAATGAGTAGAAATGCACTCCCAAATTAAAGTCATTGGACAATTAGAAGGAGGATCATTCACAACATAAGGATATATAATGCTTACTACATCACAATTAATGTAAGATTATTTCTGCAACATTTTTTCGCACTTATGATCGACAAGCTCTCAAGCCAACAAGCATTTTCTTTATATTGTCTAAACAAAGTGTTCAAACTAGAGCAATGTCTTACAAAACTTGAACCTAACTCTGATATCAAATAAACATACACTTTTAAAAGTTCTTAAACAATTGATAAGAAGATCTTTTACAATATAAAGATAAAGTCTATGACATCACGCTTAATATGAGACTATTTTAACAATTTTACGTGGATTTTAGGATTGGGCGAAGTTGTTGGAAGCACGCACTCAGCACCACCAAACCAAACCAACCCATCATACATTTAATTAGAGCGCACACAACACGCATGCATGCTCTTGGATTTTACTCAGAAACACACCGACCGTCTGAAAGTTGATCACCGCCGGGCCATGGCTTTTCGGTGCTACATTTCTATTTCTTCCACCACCACCACCTCCCATGACCCGATAAAGATCTCTGCGCTAGCTGGCAATTAATGCAGATCAGAGCAATGGCCGTTCGATCGAAAGCATATATGCATGCATGCGCCTCCTCCTTTGCTGAACGCCACACGTCGATCGACCGACCGACGTCTGCATTGCTGTTGTTGTTGTTGTTCTCGCACGTCATCGTGCGGAGAAAATGCATGTGGACGTCGACATCTGCCCACCCTTTTTACCCTACGATCGGACTTTGTACGTGCTTCGGTTCGACGGTCAAATCGCAGTCCGGCGCCGAGCGCCGAGAGCCGTTGCAACGACCGGGAGGGGTGGGTGCGTACGGTCGCACGTGGCCGGCGGTCGCTCGCCTGACCTGTGGCCCATTCCGGTGATCTTCCGCTTAACTTCGAACTCGCCAAAGCCAATTTGACTTCGTTCTTCCCTCGATTCGGGGTTGTTCGCAGTAAAATTCAAACTTTGCTTGACTGAGGCACGTAATTAATTAAACCCCACCCAATTGAATCTCGTGTTTAAGGCTGTATTTGTTTTAGAAATAATCATTAATTTTTCAAGAAATTATATGATTTATGATATAAATTTTTAATATAAAATATTAAAATTATTTGATATATATTATTGTATATAGTTAGAATATATACAGTCAAATATAAAAATACATGATAATAATCTTTTAAACAAATAGTGTCTAATAAGATTTCAGACGTCAAAGATCTCGTTTTTCCGGGGGTTAGGTCGGACCACAGCCGGAGGAGAGGTGGCGATTTTGCACGGCGTCCTGCAGCGGAATATGGAAAAAGTTAAAGGGGAAAACAACAAAACAAAAAGGAAAGTATGCGGAAAAAATTATTCCCCGGAGAAATTATTAAAAAAATAAATAAGAATGAAGAATGACCGTCCAACCAACCACAAAAGTGGATTAAAAAAATAATAAAGAGAGAGAGTAGATCCAACGGCTACGACAGGCGGCAACGTACCTCTCTCCCTTCCACCCACTCTTCTGTTCCTTTCAAATTTCCCCTGTTTGCTGATATTTTTAAAGTATAATTATGAATTTATAAAAATTTTAAATAATTTTTTTAAGTGAAAATTCGAATGTAAAATCTTGAAATTTCAAAAACATTTCATAACTACCGCATTACTACTTAAAAATATTTTCGTGCTTATCATTCTTTTCTTTTTTTTATTCCTTTATTTTATTTGCGCGTTCGATACTTTGCTCTTCCCTCCACCACCGTCACCGCCCCACCGCCACCGCCACCGCCACCAGACCACAGTTTCCGTCGGTCACTTTTTCGTTCTCGTTCGCGATCGTCTGTTTGTGCCGTTGGGTCTCTGCCGCAACTGTTGCACTACTGCTGCAACGCGACGATCTCTCCCCGCTGGCACCTCCACACCTCTCTCCTCCCTCCTCCTGCCATTTATTAGTTATTACTCGCCAAGTTATGACCATACCGGAAAGAGAGAGAATGCCGAGTGTAAACCAGAAAGAATTAAGGTTTCTCCAAAGATTCGGCATAGATTAGGGAAATTAAAATATTAAAATTTAAGTTAATATAATTTTCAAATTGAACGTTTTTAAAAAAATATTACGATGAAAAATTCTATTCAAATTATACTTGTTAAAGAAAAAATACTTTCTAGATTAAAGTTATTTTTTAATGATATTTTTATTAATAATAACTTTTTTTAATGATATTTTTATTTAATAATCTAGATTATCTTTTTTTTTAATAATTTATTCAACTAATATGACATTAATCTCTCTCTTCGTATATACTGTAATTCTTATTATCTAATTGATATTATTAAGTTTACATCTATAAAATATTATATTCAATGAACTTAACGATAATATGTTTTTTTACTACTATTGATTAAAAAATTATAAATATTCTTATTAAAATTCTAACAATACATCAATACTTTTTTGAATTTTTTCTTGGTTGTCTTTAAACTTCTTTTAGCGTGTATATACGAAAAAATGATTTAAAGTTAATTATTATTAAAAAAATAATTTTAATAATATTATTAAAGAATTATTATTTTTATTAAAATGTATATTTTATATAATAAATTTGTTTACAAATTTATAAGTGGACGAAACTTAACACGAGGAGGGTAAAGAGAGAGAGACACGCAGACCGAGGCGCAATGAAGCGAAAACAAACATTTTTAAGCGGCAACTGAGAAAGCAATAATAACACCGGAGAAAAGATTCCGTTATCTTCTCTCACTTCCGCCTCTCTCTCCAGCGAGGGCTGCCGAAATCTGACCGTGCGGATTGTCGATTGATCGAGCGATGCTGCTTGAGATCGGGTCGTAGCCACCGGGCGTCGTGATGGGGTGCGCCGGCTCCAAGCTGGACGACCTGGAGGCGGTGGAGCTCTGCCGTAACCGATCGCAGGACCTCGCCGAAGCAATCGAGCACAGGTACGCCCTCGCCGACGCGCACGCCTCCTACGTACGGTCGCTGCTGGGCGTCGGGCTTACGCTCCACCGTTTCTTTCTCGCCACCGATGGGGTCCCGCCGCCGTCTTCCCCCGTTCTCACCCTCCCGCCGCAGAGGAAGGGGGACGCTCTTCCTTCGCTCTCCCACGTCTACCCCGTCCCTTCCCCGTCTCCTCCGCCCCCTCCTGCCGCTATTTCTGGCTCTGGCTCCGCCGCTGCTGCCGCGCCGGAGGCGGCACAGCGGCATTCGCACTCGAATTCCGGTTCGCATCTGGAGTTCCGTTCGTCCGACGACGACGACGACGACGGGCCTTTGCATTCGGATCATTCTTCTCCGCTGCATCAGCATATAGACTTGAACGACATCGAGATTGTCGCCGGAACGATGTCTACTAAACCTTACTTCAACTTTGCCCGAAAGGGGCCTCCGGCGTCCGCTGTCACGTACGAGCAGCAGCCTTTCGGCGGCAACGACGTGAATCATGTGCAAGCGGGCGGCTTTGGCGGGGGTGATCCGTCGACGGTGCCGTCGGGCTCGTCCTATCCTTACCACTACGCTGATCCCTACTTCAACCAAAGCCAAAATTATCCACCTGCTTTTGCTTACCCTTATCCCTATCCTCCTGGTTATGGCGTCATGGGATCTTCCCCTCCTTCGACCATGGCACCACCGCCTCCAGCTGAAGCTTCAGCTTCATCACGGGCTCCACCGCCGCCTCCCTCGCCTCCCAAGGCGTCGACATGGGACTTTTTGAACCCCTTCGAACCGTACGATAATTATCAGCAGACTTACACGCCCAGTCGAAGCTCCTGGGAGCTGAGAGAGGAGGAAGGGATTCCTGATCTGGAGGATGAGGAGCATGAGGTTGTCAAGGAAGCGTACAGTGATGAGAAATCTGCAGCGGCTGGCCCCTCCACTTCTTCTGCCAAAGGTGGGGATATGCGTTCTACCGGTAAAGGTGTGGCAATGGAGGACGGGAAGGGGAGTATTGGAGAGGAGATCCGTTACCAGGCTAGGAACAGTGGTGCCAGAGAGGGTGATGTGCATCTCACAGACAAGAATGTTGTGGTTGATGAGGTCCTGCAGCGGCCATTGGATGGAGAGTTAGGGAGGAAGGCCGTCCCAGGGTCGAGGTCAGTTCCGGATGCAGTGCACGAAATTAAGGTGCAGTTTGACAGGGCTTCCGCATCTTGCCAAGAGATTTCCAAGATGCTTGAAGTTGGGAAGCTCCCATATCACAGGAGGAAGTACCAAGGTACACCAAACTGGCAAACTCCATTTTCGTTTGCATATTACAAGCCAAGGTTAGTGTTTGGGCTCGGAAAATTTTGACTTGCAGGATTTGATGTGCTTTGCAGTGGTGTCAGACAGAATGAGGATTGCAATTGCTCCTTCCCTTTCAACAGCAGCCACTTCCATGGCCTCCGCATCCAAGGCCAGCAAGCACCCCGATAATGCTGGCTTTCTTCAGTTGAATTTTGATGAAGAGAAAGGAATGAAGTCTGGGAATCTCTCTTCCACATTGCAAGAGCTTTTCATTTGGGAGACGAAGCTTCTTGAGGAAGTCAAGGTATTACTTCCCATTGTTACGGTAAATTATTTCTTTAGATTTATGGTGATATGTTGGATGGCATTGGAGTTAATCAGGGTTTAGAGTTCTCTAGTAACTGTTTTGTTTAGTGGCTCAGAGAAAGCATGCAGGCATTGATTTTCAAGACGGGTATATTTGTTGTGAGTGTTGGCGTTCCATCATTTTTGTTCTTCCTACGTAGAAATGGGGGTGAGGCATTATTCAAGAAAAGAAATAAAATAGAATTGTGGAGCATTTAGGTTAGAAGTACAATGTGAGAAATTTTATTTTGCTGAACTGTGGTCCAAACATCATCTGAAAAAGACAGGTTTTCAGCTGATCAACAAGAGAACCATAAAAGAGTCTTTGAAACTTAGATGCATTTGTTGAGGTTTTTATGAACTCTGTTTCTGTTACGCATGGTTTTTGTATTTCAATATAGTTAGCCATATAACTTCATTGTATCTTTTAGAGCCTATTCCTCACGTTATCTTTTGAAATTTTTATCCTTCAAGATTTTACCTTGATAAATTTATCGCTTCTGAGGAATATATTTTTATGTTGTAAATCTCATCACACCATGTTATTTTCATATTTATTATATAATTTTTTGTCAGTAGATATGCAAATATTTTTGGCTCTCCAAATTTACTAGTCTAATTTGATGGAGTTTGATGTTCTTTGCAAAGAAACATGTTAATGTTCATTCTAGTCATTATGAAGGCATCCAATCTATGCAGATGGATGCCAAATTTCAGCTTAGTGTCTGTTGCAGTTTCAATGTATGCATCATGTGTATTATTCTCACCTTTGTGTATTCTATTTACATTGCCTTCATTTCGTCCATTTCATTTTTTACTGTACAGTGAAATGTAATTAAAACATATCATTTTCTAGGCCGAGGAAATGATGCGACTTCGCCATGATAGGAAGTCTAAGAAGTTGAGGCGTTTGGATGATAGGGGTGCAGAAAATCACAAAATAGAGTCTACTCGAGGACTAGTTATGAAGCTGTCTACAAAAATTGGAATAGCAATTCAGGTTGTTGACTCCATATCAAATAGAATAGGCAAGCTGAGGGATGAAGATCTCTGGCCTCAGCTTCATGAATTAATTGAAGGGTATGTTAAGCTTTCATAGTATTTTCCACATGATATGTTTCTTTGTTTTCCGTTGAATAAACCATGAAATGCAATTGACGTCTGTGGGATCTCTTCATTGTTATCTTTAGATGATTTTGGCTGCCTTTGAGATGCAATAAAATTTTTCATACTCAAAGCTAATGATGCAAGTAAAATTATCATTAAAATTCACGACTGGCAACTTTGTGATGCAGAATTTATTAACCATTGTGGAAAACTTATCATGGTGCTCCACTCATTTCCTCCTATTTCATCATTATGTCTGTGCAGTTTATTGGAATAACTAGTAATCCTTTCCATTGATTTTTAATTTTGTAATTTATGAAAAGATGATATCTTTAAATTGAATTAGCCATTAATTATTTCAGTTTGAAATTATGCATAACCTTTTGTTCCTCTTAATTTGCCTTGCTGTAAATACTTTCCGGCAGCTCATCTATGATGAAAGTAGGAATCCAGGAATTTAACTGAAACCATGTTTAATTCAATTTCTTTCAAATTATGTGAAGAAGTTGCTGTATTATTATATTAAAGAAGTGAACTTGTTTTTGACTCCTTGCAGACATCCTCTATTAGATTTCCACGACAGCATTTTGCACTACTGAGATAGACAACCTGATTTGTCATTCCACTCTCTAAATTGTATTTTGATATTTGTTATATGTTGTCATATACTGTTTATCAAGATCTTGAAATATTTTCACTAGTGCTGTTCTATATCAGTGCAAATAAGCTTTTTCTGATGATTATTGTATTCATTACAGGTTAATTAGAATGTGGCAAGCTATGACAGAATGCCACAGGAGTCAGTGTCGAGCAGTAATCGAATCAAACAGTTTGGATGCTGTTGTATCTGCATTTTCTGGAAAGCTTCGTGATGCACAAATGGATGCCACAATGCATTTAGGGCTGGAGCTTTTGAACTGGATAGAGATTTTCTCCAGTTGGATTGATGCCCAGAAATTGTATGTAAGATCCTTAAATGGTTGGCTTATGAAATGTCTGCATCATGAACAAGAAGAAACGGCTGATGGAGTTGCTCCTTTCTCTCCTGGAAGACTTGGTGCCCCTCCAGTATTTGTGATCTGTAATCATTGGTCACAAGCCATAGATAGGATTTCAGAGAGGGAGGTTGTCGAAGCTATGTTGTCCTTCACATCAAGTGTTCTGCAAGTTTGGAAGCTGCATTATGGGGAAAGGCATCATCAGATGTTAGCAAATCGAGAAATGGATAAGCATTTGAAAGAATTAGAAAGGGATGACCAGAAGATCCACAAGGCGGTGGAGACACTAAACAAAAAGCAAGCCCTTGTCAGACAAAGTGGTGAAATCATCCATTTGAACCAAGCTACTGAAATAAGTAGTCTGCAAAGGGCTCTACAAGAAATCTTTGAAGCAATGGAAAGATTCTCAGAGAGATCACTGAAAGCTTATGAACAACTTTGCACACGGTATAAAGAGGAAAATGATACTAGAAGAAATGCAAGGACTTCATAGATTTCATGTGAAGTTCAGGTTCGCTTGGATTTCACCTTATCCCAGTGCTGTTAAAAATGCTACAGATGAGCTCCTTAAATTTGAATAGGAATCGTAGTGGGTGGCATCCCGAAGGAATTGCTAACAAACAAGGGTCTGCTGATGTGTTACCCATCAACGATGCACAGTGGAAAATGCAAGTGGGTTGGTTCATAGAAAGGCCCATACAAAATTGTTCTATTTCCATGATGAAAGAAGCCAGTCGGGCAATAATTATTGCATGGAATATGTAACGGATGTAGGCAGCCATTCTGGCAGTCCTGTTCATTATCGAGATTCCTATCTTGACTTGGGTATGGTATCTATCTGAGACTTTACAATGAACGATTATGGATTTCAGGGGAGTAAAGGAAACCCAGTACTGAGCTGAATGCTACAGGCCTCTTTTGTGCAGAGACATTATTTTGTGACGCACATGTTTGACAGATAAGGTGTCTGATTAGATCGGGAAGAAACAGAAGCTGCTTCGTCACTGGTCCCATGCCCCCCTCCATCAATGAAAAGGGGCCAGGATCACCATGAACAGACCCATCTTTAGACGGCATGATTGCGTTTCCAGTGATGGGCCTGCTCATTGCAGATCGTGGGGATGAACTGAGCTGAGTTATCTTTTCTGGTTCCACGCGGGCAACGTCCACCTGATGTAGATGCGGCTGGTGGTATAACAGAAAAGCAAAAATGTCGATGTCTAAATCTTTTTGACGAATCAGACCAAGTCATGTATATGATTCCTCAGCCATTCAGACGAAGTTAGCATTGCCAAGAATATAATTTAGGAGATTATTTATTATCATTTTCCAAACGCTGGTTCTTTACTCATTGTCAAATTTAAAAAGTTATGGTTTTGTTTAGTAAAGTTTATATGTTAGGTGAATTTGAAATTTACAATTTTTTTAAGTTGACACGATTTGAGAAATTTTTTTTATTTCTTTATTTGATAATTACAATAAAAATATCTATTTTCATTATATTGTTTGTTAAAATAAATATGAAATACAGCAAAAATTCTGTAAACTTCATTTTCAAACAAAATCTATATGATTTCATCTAATTCAAAACAAGGCATAATAATGGGTATGGTTTATTATCATGGATAACAATGTCTCAACTTTTATTTTTATTTTACTAAGATTATCAACCACAAAAATGTTCATTTATCCGTAATTAATTGTTTATAATACGTGCCGGATTCAAAAATTAAATAGTAATTTACCATCCATATATAACCTAATTAGTTTCTCTTCATCTCCCAAATGATTAAAATGAATGAAACCCTAAAGTTCCAACGAAGTAAACTTTCACACTCAACATTGATGTGCCTTTTTGGTCCTCATCATTAATTGCAGGAGAGGCATTTGTTTTAACTTGTTGGATACTTATGATCTAATCATAATTGCCTTGATGATTAACAAAATATTATGTGAATCTTTTTTGTCATGGCATTGCGCGCAAAGACAAATTATCACTAAACAACGTACATTTGGGGTACTATTTATGTTATTTTAAAATGTCATTAAAACAAAGAAGCTAATGGTGGCATATTGAATATCTTTAGTATCATATTTGCTAACCAACCATGATTATCATACAATTTGATTTTTGTACCATGAAAGCATTGGTCTACCACTTGGTCTTCTTGTCTCATGAAGATAATTATGCAGAAAAAGGGAAAATCTTTTGGAATCAACCCTGACCCATGTGTTACAACTCTCCCTTGTTTATATCTCTCTTTCCTGACACAATTTACATCACCTGTAGCTATCAATGATGGCAATTAACATCGTTCGGTCAATTCATCAATGATGGCAACTAACGACATTCAGTCAATTCATCAACGTTGGAAAGAGGGAAAAAAAAGAAAAGAAAAAATATAAATATAAATATTGTAATAATAATAATAATAATAAATTGTGAAAAAGTTTGTAATTAATTATTTATTTATTTATTTCTATAGTTTTGAAACATGTTTAATTATTATTATACTAAAATTTCAAATTTTATGATATATTAGCAAATTTACAAAAAATTTGATTCCATCTGAATTTTTTACCAATCATTACCACCCCCTATTTTATGATTTTCGTTTGCACTTTTTATTTCTACTTTTAATTTTCCTTTTCATTTGAATTTTCTATTTCTATTTCTATATTTTTGTTGACAAACCCTAAAGAGTGAAAGTGACACCAAAGTATGAGAATATGGAGAAGAAAGCTAATTTAACATTAAGCAATAAGTGAAGTTTTCCATAATTGTAAAGTGAGGTTAGGTGTTTGCATATAAACAACATTATATTTGTTTGAGATAGAATCATTCCCACCCAAATTCATAAATCATTTTCCATTTTTATCTTCACCTCCCTGGTTTAATTTGGTTTAATTTGATCTTCCATGCAAGTACATAAATCTGGCAACTTTACCTCAGAAAGGTATTGTTGCATCTAGCTAGATCCTTGTAACTATATGATGTGAATTTTACCTTACTAAAATTAATTAATTAATGAAAAAAGGTTCATAAATGATATAAGTGTCTTAATTTTACTTATTATTTTCAATATAGAACTATTTTTTCCAACACGCCCTCACGCTTGTAAGCCCCTCATTGGAATACTCTACGTAACGTCTTACGTGTAACGTATACAAACTGACTCTGATATTATGTAAATTTTACCTTACTAAAATTAATTGGCTAGTAAGAAAAGATTCATAAGTGATATAAATATCTCAATTTCACTTATTTTTTTCAATGTTAAATTATTTTTCCCAATACATGATACACCTGATGATAATCTCATTCATATATATATGACTATTTGATTATGCTGAAATACCACTTATATGCATTTCTCCTTGATTGTTAATTTACCTCCTTTAGATTCATTCAACCGTTGGTAGAGGAAGAAATCAAGGGACCTGCATATTGTATGACCAACATAAACAGTAAATTAAAAATCAATTACAATGGTTCAGTTAATTAAAGTCAATCGCACCTGTAATTTTCTCTAACGTTTAAATGCTAAAGATTACAGAAAGATCACAGAAACACTACCATCATCCTCCGCACCCCCCACCCCACACACACAAAATAAAAAATAAAAATAAAAACAAAACTTTGAAAACAACCAAATACATGTTGATTTCCATATTAATTAACATCCTGTTTGCTAG
>JAMKPZ010000380.1:0-42257 GCA_024699675.1 Amphibolis antarctica | reverse complement strand
TGAGGGAGATCACAAACTTCGGCTCCCTCTAGGTAAGGTATCCCCTCTTGGTACACCAGCCACGACAATGTCGGGTTATTTTACTTGCCAATAGCATGTGGGGAGGGCTAGTAGCATTCTTTTATTCAGTTTTCTTATCTTCTATTTTGTAATAGAGAAGAACAAAAAAAAAAAGAGAAGAAGAAAAGTCAGTGGCTAATACTTCTTCAACAAAAAAAAAAAAAAGAGAAAAAGAAAAGAAAAGGAAAAGTTACTTGTTGCTGAGTCCTGAAAGCATATGGACTCCTATGTAAGGGAAGGGTGGATCTTAGGATTCCGCTGTCTATTGGCAGTCCAATACCCAGCTTGTCGCGATTGACCAAGTATCCCCTTCTTTTAAGGCTTGGCAACCCATCGAAGTCCGCCAATACAACCGGGTGCCGGAACCCATTTGCCGACACCCACTTCTTCTTTTTTTCTCTTATCCTAGGGCTTGACATCCCAGCTAAGTCATCGACATTGGGCTTGGCATCCCGCTAGAAGTTGCTTCCACCCCCGGGTTCCGATGACCACATTTCCGGAACCTGCATGATTCTACCCAACGTTTCTACAACCCTAGAGTGAACTAGTGAGGATGAATCAGCATGACTATGGGCAGAAGGACAGCTCTCGAATCTCTCCTCTTGACTCGTCTTTATCGCCTAAGGGTCGCCTCTACTAGACAAGGGAACTACGTTTCCAAACTCACATGCGTGAATGTCCAAGCAGTTATCTCTGGACGTAAGGCGAGCCACCTTTCATTCCCCTACAGGTCCGGATAGCACGATGGGGTCGAAACAGCTACCTTGCGCAAACTTCGTCACGGGCACCCACTTGAAAACCTCTATACAGAAGCAACGAAACCAAATGTCAGAAAAGGAGTCACCAGAAAACGTCCTGAACTTTCTACACAACACGGAACAAATATTCATGTATGAGGGGAAGGAACAACACTCCTTCCCCACCTTTGGAACTAATGTATAATCAAGCGTGCAGGCAAAATAACCGGTTGCCAGGTAAGATCAGCCAGCCACCGTCACCATTACCCAAGGACGTTCGACTCCTCAACACAACCCAAGTTAGAACGTCAACCGTCCCAAGCGAAGGTGAAGAAAGCTCGCCCATGCACACCAGCTCAAACCGTTGGACGCCCAGACCACAACCCGCGCAAGACGAGACGACGCACAAAAAAATCAGCCAGTTGTCAAGTAAAACGACCGGCCACCGCCACCAGTACCCAGGTACGATCGACGCCTCAACATACCTCGAAAACCATACTTAGGCGTATGGGTCGGGTGTGTAACCAGCCCGCCACCGGCAAACCGGTAAGGAAACCAGGTTGCTGGCACCCCCAAAATCCCCATGGCTACACATGGAGGGGGGAAACAGCCGGCAAGCCACCGGCTGGCCGGTTCAAGGAACCGGCCCCCGTTTCCCCAAAACCCCAATGGCTGCACCTGGAAGGGGGAAACAGCCGGCAAGCTGCCGGCTGGCCGGTTCAACGAACCGGCCCCCATTTCCCAAAAACCCCCCATGGCTGCACATGGAAGGGGGAAACAGCCGGCAAGACACCAGCTGGCTGGTTCAAGGAACCGGCCCCCATTTCCCCAATACCCTCCATGGCTGCACATGGAAGGGGGAAATAGCTAGCAAGCCGCTAGCTGGCCGGTTCAAGGAATCGGCCCCCGTTTCCCTAAAGCCCCCATGGCTGCACCTGGAAGGGGGAAATAGCCAGCAAGCCGCCGGCTGGCCGGTTCAAGGAACCGGCCCTCGTTTCCCCAAAACCCCCACGGCTACACTTGGAAGGGGGAAACAGCCGACAAGCCGCTGGCTGGCCGGTTCAAGGAACCGGCCCCCATTTCCACAAAACCCCTCATGGCTGCACATGGAAGGGGGAAACAGCCGGCAAGCCGTCGGCTGGCCGGTTCATGGAACCAACCCCCGTTTCCCGAAAACCCTACATGGCTGTACATGGAAGGGGGAAACTACCGGCAAGCCACCGGCTGGCCGGTTCAAGGAACCGGCCCCCGTTTCCCCAAAACCCTCCATGGCTGCACATGGAAGGGCGAAACAGCCGGGAAGCTGCCGGCTGGCCGGTTCAAGGAACCGGCCCCTGTTTCCCCAAAACTCTCATGTATGCGCATGGAAAGGGGAAATAGCCGGCAAGCCGCCGGCTGTCCGGTTCAAGGAACCGGCCCCTGTTTCCCCAAAACCCCATGACTGCGCAAATGGGTCGAGATGGCAACCAACCAGCTGCCGATCTAGCAAGACGGTAAGATAACCCGACTACCGGCTCCCCCAAAATTCCCAACGTGGCACAAACGTGGTCTTAGAGTCATTGCTCCGAATCTCGCCCACAACTTCACAAGAACACTTGAGAAGATAGTTATGGAGAAGTTTCCATTAAAGTTAAGATATTATTCATCATTTAAAAGGGGTAGGGTACAGACAGACTACTCCTCCTCAGAAGACTCTAAGGGTTCAAACGTCCGGGGCTCAAATCTCCAGGGGTCAGTTCTTTGGCGCTCCCATCTCCGCAGGTCACGAGCTCGCTCCCGCCGCTCTATCTGGTTAACTAGCCGGATCAACCGATCTTCTCGGCTCAACAGTCGGATAATCACTTCGTCTCGAGCAAAGAGACGGTCCAGCGACGCGCGCAAATCCTTGGCATAATTCGGGTTCGGAGAAGTTCCACCGGTAGTCCGTGAAGCAGAAGCATGAGCAGGAGGACGACGCCCGGTTGACCGCCCGCAAGATGACGAGCTGGACCGCTTGGAGGCAAGCCTCTCGTACTAACCCAAGTCGACCGATGTAATGGGTCGGGTCTGGAGTGGAACCCTCTACCAACCTCTGGTTGAGATACAGAGGAAGTGACCTAGCTCCACCATCGCCTCCCCAAAGAGCAACTGGCTGGTAGGCCGCCAGATCGAGAGAATCACGCCACGCATCTGGCGTCGAACCGCCGCCGCCTAGTTCACCTGGCAACCCGTTACCACCGCGAAAGTTGCAAGGTAAGTCGCAACGCTAACTTCGTCCCAATGCCCCCCATTTGGGAGGATTGTGTTGTTAAGGACAAAGGAGATGAGGTGGGCGACCGGGTTCAGGTCCCGAGCCTTAACGATCCGTTGGTCAAAATCGGCATCTGCAGCAACTGCCGCATTGATGTCACTGATGCTCCAAGGAATGTTCGACAAGGGGGAGAAAATGTCCAAACCGGTAAAGTGGAGTCCCAACACCTCGAACAGAAGCGCGTCAGAGAATTCTATCAGTCCCGACTCAAGGCTCAGATAAAGTTGCGACTCCACCTCCGATAGGTTGGAGTACATCTCGGCCACCAAGCCGGGGACGGTCTCGACCCGACGGAAATCCCGGACGAAAGGAAGCAAGCCTTGCTTGGCAAACAGCTGCTCCACCTCCGACAATCGGTCGAACTTGGCTGGCCTCCCATGTAACACCGTCTTGACAGCCAAGTAGTTGTCGATGGGGGACGCCAAATCCTGATCAGTTTCTAGGGGAGCCATGCCGTCAGCCGCCTCCTCCTTGGAACCCGTCAGAGTTCGATACCAAGGGAGCGCCAGCCGGACTGATCCCGCCTCCGATGCCACATCATCAGGAATCTCGAACGGCCCTGATGGAGTTCCGGCGAGACGTTGTTGCCATTCTATGGTGGCCTTGCGATGCATCCGATGCCGCGAGCTTTGAAGGGGAGTCTCTACAGAAGCCTCACCTTCCATTGGCACACGTGAGCTAGAAGCACCAGAGCTCCGTTGCCGTTCTCCCAACCACCAGTGAGACACGGCCTCGGCCGTAGTAGCGTCACAACCATTGCTAGTCAATTCAAAGAAAACGGCCAAGCGAGCCGACTTGGCCCGTTTAGGATAGTTGAGCTCCTCCGCCGGCATGTTCCTCAAAGTCACCGACAAAAGATTGAACCATTGTCGCGCAGACCCATAACCAAATTCGCGGATTTGCCCCGTAACATTTTTGTTGCGAGGCATGTTGATTAAAGCTCAAAGGAAGAAGTTAAGGAAAGATGGAAGAAAATCCGAGTGAGAGCTCAAGGGAGGAGTGAAAACGAGAGGGAGGGATGAGAAAATCTCCAACGACCTCCCCTCTATTTATAGGAAAATGAGTTTTGATTGAAAAACAAAAAAATACTGCATGCATGTCTGAACTTGGAAAGGAAAATGATTCTTTGCATGAAATAATAAGTCGACTAGTAAAGGAAAGTAAAGATGCTCTTGACCAGAATAGCAAAGCTGATTGTATTAGTTATGACTTAAGAGAAGAAAATATTATACTGAAAAATAAAATTAAACAATTATCAAGCAATACATTTAAAAACAATGCATACAATAGAGAGCATATGCATAAATGCACTCTTGCATATAGACCCTCATACAAGTTTGATGACATAGCCTATTGTGGGGGCTACGTAAGAAGAGTATACAATAAGGATTATGTCTTTGTTCTCAAGAGGGGGTAGAAAGAAATGTAGCTACCCTCTAGAAACAAATTCAACATAATTAGAACTAATACTCATGGACCCAAAAAGATGTGGGTACCAAAAGCTTTATTGTCCTCTTTTATTGTAGATTAAAAATAAAAGGAAGGACTCCAACTGGATCATCGATAGTGGATGCTCCACACATATGATTGGAAGGAATGAATTACTAAGCAAATTAGAAAACCATGGTGGAGGTATGGTTAGATTCGGTAATAATCATAAAAGCATGATTAAAGTAATAGGAAAAATAGAAAGTGAGAATAAATCTAGTATTGAGCATGTTTTACTTGTAGATGATCTAAAACAAAACTTGTTAAGTGTAAGACAATTATGTGATAGAGGATATGATTTACTATTCAATAAAAATGAATGTAAAATTATTGATAGTGAGTCTAATGAAGTTAAATTTATTGCAAGTCAATATGACTCAGTTTACACATTAAATTTTCTTGATGATAGTAAATGTAATGATGCATGTTTAATTGCTTGTAATGATGACTCTTGGGTATGGCATAGGAGGTTAGGACATGCTAGTATGAAGAATCTTAAGGAATTAGCTAGAAACAATTTAGTTAGAGGGTTGCCTAATGCCAAATTTGAAAAAGATAAAATTTGTGAAGCATGTCAAATGGGAAAACAAAAGAAAAATTCATTTAAAAATATAAATGAAATTAGAACCAAGAAAGGACTTGAGCTAACTCACATGGATCTCTTTGGACCCACTTAGACTCTTAGCCTTGGTAGTAAGAAGTATGTCTATGCGATTGTTGATGATTACTCTAGGTATACCTGGGTAATCTTCTTAGCTCACAAAAAAGAAGCATTTAATGAATTTTCAAAATTCTGTCTTAAAATTCAAAATGAAAAAGAACTAAAAATAAAAAGAATAAGAAGTGATCATGCAGGTGAATTCGACAATTCTGATTTTCAAAACTTCTGTGATGAAATGGGAATTGGACATGAATTCTCCTACTCTAGAACTCCTCAACAAAATGGAGTAGTTGAGAGAAAGAATAGGAGTATTCAGGAAATGGCAAGAACACTACTAAATGAAAGTAATCTTCCTAAATATTTATGGGTTGAAGTTGTAAACACAACTTGCTACATAATAAATAGAGTTCATATTAGACTAATTTTAAAGAAAACTGCATTTGAATTATGGTATGATAGAACTCCTAAAATTTCCTATTTTAAAATATTTGGATCAAAATGCTATGTATTAAATACAATTGATCACAATGATAAATTTGATAAGAAAACTCAAGATGGAAAATTTGTAGGGTATTCAATCACTAGCAAAGGATATAGAGTATATTGAACAAGATAAGAAAGTTATTGAATCAATACATGTCACACTTGATGAATTTCTAGATGAGAAAATAAAAAACATTTGCATTGATAGTGATGAAGAAACTGACATTACTAAAAATAACAAAGAAGAAAACATAGAACCTACTAAAGAATGGAAATACTCAACAAATCACCCACCAAAACAAATAATGGGAGATATTAATAACGGTGTTGTTCAAACTCAAAAGTGTGCATTTTATTGATATTAATTCATGTGTTTTAATGAGTTTTACTATTCTGCATTAAATTATGATAATTACAAGGTTAACTATACTTTTGAATAGTATGCACGATTATTTACTTTAATGATGCATGAATTACATTTTGAGTCATTAATTATGTTTATGTTTATTACCTATTGAGAATGGAATGAATGATTGACATTTGACTCTTTAGGTTTCTAATAGAACGATTAATATATAGAGAAAAACTCGTGATTTATGCTTAAATACAAGTCTGAGTGTTAAGCTGTTTACCCACGAACTTATTCGTGGGTTATCCTATTTACCCTCAGACCATTCTGCAAGCGTTAAGGGTTTACCCACGAACTTACATGAGCGTAAACTAGTTTACCCTCAGACCTGTACCATGTTTGTTCTGTGCAATGAATTTCATTGATATTAAAGCAATTGCAATTACAGTTAAGATCTAATTGTTATGAATTATTTCTCCTATAATATGATGCATTTCACAAAAGGTATTTCTTAAGTATTTGCAGGAAAATTCGATAAGTAACTGCAGGAATTGTGTAACAGAGCAGAATTAAATATTAATTCAGCTGCGACTCCACCATGAAGAACGTGGATGGACAGACTATAGTAGTGGATTGCATGGGATGATCTCATATGTCCGGACGTGCACCATACCCTTGTTAACTGTTAGCTCGTGAGCTGCCAATCCTCCCATCTATAAAACAGTCTCGTAGCCTTGAAATTAAAATCCCCCCCCCTCTTCTTCATCCACCATCTACAAAGCATTTTCCATCTTCTCCATCTTCCAACCTCCACCCACTCATCTCTTCCGAGAGGAGATTGATGACCTCCTCTTCTCCAACCATTCATGTAGTGTATTTGCTGTTCTTTTCTCAACTTGAGTGTATCCTTGAAGGAGAGACTCTCGGAGCCAGTTGCTTCATCCTCTGCTCCTTAGTGTAATTGCAGATTAACGACCCAAAATTTCACTACAAGGTCGAAAGGAAGGCCTTCTAGATTGATGGCCTGGTGGACCGGAAGTAAAGACAACAAGAAGTTCCCAACCTAAGAAAGTTTCGAAAGGAGGAATTACAGTAAAGCATTAGGTGTTCTTTCCATTTTTATTTTCTTTATTTTACTTAACGATTTTACAACTATACTCAAATCTACAATTACACACTTTATCAACTTAGTTACAGTAATTAGAATATGTTTATGTATTTATAGTAATGTTGAATGTTGCATTCTTACTTTTACAAGTTGTTTGTATTGTACTATGTTTCTTGCATTGTATCGTGTGTTGTGTTTTGAAATATATAAAAAGACCAAAAATATAATCATTCAACTCTTAGAAGTTATAGTCAATTTCAATCGTACTATTTTTACATCTAAAACTCACAATTATTGTACTACCCACGTGTAAGGTCGAGGGTAGAGATGTTAACCCATGAGCTACCTCGAGGGTTAAGTGCTTCTTCTATGCAAAACGTTAAAATTTTATGCAAACTGAAGGGTATAATGTTAAAGCTTAAGAAGAATTAAATATTTGGAAGTACAATCCTCTGGAAAGTGTAACACAATCAGTATTTAAAGACCATCCTAGCAGTTAATTGGAACATGGCAATCGTGACATTGCGTATAAGATATTTAATCAATTGTTTCACTTAATTGAAGTCACCAATTCAGCTAAACACCAAGCAAAAACAAATCCTTGTGGACAAACCCGTACTTGCACACTAATTACATCTGAACCCATGCACTTGCGGTGAATTAAAATTATTTTGCACATGCAATTTATATAAGAAAAGAATTACAAGTGTTGTCAATGGCGGAGTAGACAAGTTTTTGGCATCGTTGCCAGGGATTGCTTAATTTCTTGCAATTGGTGTTGCTTTTTGCTATTTTTGTGTTAGCTAGGGCTGCAATATGATTTATGTGCATTATTGCTGTTAAATTCTATTTCATAGTCTTATTGCTATTCCAGAGTAGAGTCTTGTATTTAAATTCTGAATTACATAATGGACTCATATAACTCGTATAGGAGTGATTTTGGGATTGTTCCAAGGAGTAGTTATGTGGATTATAATTATTCTAATTATGTTAGAAGAGATTATTTACCTATGGAGTTTAGTGACTACTCTTCACAGCATGATTTAGAAGGACATAATGTTAAATCCCAAAATAATTACAACTGGAATGACAATTCTAATTTGTGGGACTTAATTTGTGGGATTCTATCCTCCTAGCAGTAGAATATGTAACCAAGTGGATAGAGGCAATTCCTACTAAAACTAATGACTCTATAATAGTGATGAGATTTTTAAAATCCAACATAATGTCTCAATTTGGTATTCCAAGAGCAATTATTAGTGATAGGGGAACTCATTTCTGTAACAAAAAATTTGAAAAGTTATTGAAAAGATATGGAGTGTTACATAGGTTAGCTACCCCTTACCATCCTCAAACCAATGGACAAGTTGAAAGTGCCAACAAGCAAATTAAAGGAATTTTAGAAAAAGTAGTAAACACCACTAGGAGAGACTGGTCTGATAAGCTAGATGATTCTCTTTGGGCATATAGAATAGCTTATAAAACAATATTAGAGACAACTCCATATAAATTAGTATATGGCAAGACTTGTCATTTACCTGTGGAATTAGAACATAAAGCATTATGGGCACTTAAGCAACTGAACTTAAGTACAAAAATAGTAGGTAGTAATAAACAAGTGCAATTAGTAGAATTAGAGGAATTAAGAAACATGGCCTATGAAAGTTCAAAAATAGCTAAAGAAAGGATGAAAACGCATGATAAAAGAATTCTACACAGAATATTTGAAAAAGCGCAAGAAGTTTTATTATATAATTCATGACTACACTCTTTTCCAGGAAAATTGTAATCCAGATGGACTGGTCCATTTGTTGTTAAATATGTTTATCCTTATGGAACAGTTGATTTGGAAGATCTGCAGAGTCATGAAATTTTTAAAGTTAATGGTCAAAGATTAAAACATTTTCTAAAATTTTCAGAGAAGAGAGAGGTAGAGTTCATAGTGTTAGAAGGAGAGTGAATTAATATAATATATATAAAAAAATAAAAATAATAATATATATATATATATAAATATATAAAAAATAAAATGAAAAGAATATAATTATAAGAATATAATGTTTGTAAAAAGAGTTTAATTCAAACCATTATTGCATTTTACTTTGAGTTGCTTCATGGGTTATCTAGTTTACCCGTGGAGTAAGTTCGACGATCATCCTGTTTACCCTCGGACTAGGTCGTAATGTTAAAATATTATAGTAGTAGCTACTTCATGGGTTATCTAGTTTACCCACATGTTGAGTTCGAGGGTTATCTTGTTTACCCTTGAATCGAACTGAGAAAAAAAAAAGAAAAAAAGAAAAACCAAAGTAAAAAATTGTGGGGATAAGCCATGGGTAAGTCCATGGGTTATCTAGTTTACCCACATGTTAGTTCAAGAGTTATCCTATTTACCCTTGAACCAGAAGAAAAAGTAAAAAATAAAAATTGTGGGGATAAGCCACGAGAAAGTCCGTGGGTTATCTAGTTTACCCACGGACTTATGCGAGAGTTATTCCCCTCTGAACCAAATACAACTCTGTTTACTGAAAATGAAAAATTTTAAAAATGAAAGGTTTACTAAAATTAAATAAGATTAATCATTTGAATGAATTTATAAGGGTTATTTCATAATTCAAATGAGCTTAAAGGTAATTACAATTAAGTGAACTTAATGACGGAGGTCAAAAATTCTGAACTGCAATTATTTAATTTATACGAGTGTACCAAGAATGTTTAAAAGAAAAAGGAAAAGCGTAAATTCTCTAAAATGGCTTAATTCAACAAGAGTTGTGTTAATCCATCACACTATGAACTTAAAAAGAAAATTTTTGAAAGGGATTAAAAATATTAACACTCGTTAAAAATTGAAATATGCAATTACACACACACAAACTTAAAAGAAAACATACATAACTTGGAACTACAAATAAAGTACAACTATCTGAAAATATCATTTCATTAAAAGAGAGTTTAAATATTACATCACAGGTGAGCTTTCTCTCCAATTGTATCAATTTTCAAAAAAATACATCAGAAGAAAGATCAATCACTACTAAGGGAATCTGGACTTCAGTTCTGCAACATCTGCATTCAGAGCAGCCAGTTCATCTAAAACAGTGTCCAGCTTTTCTGATATAGAGGCTGATCCTCTCTGTTGGGATGTGGATGGTTCATTGTGGAGCTATGGTGTTGGTTGATCCTCTGCAACAAATTGCTTCAAGTCTTTGGTAGTCAGCACCCTAGACTTTAATTTCTTTATAGCACAATCTGATAAATTAGAGGTACTTGACACCAACTAGTAGATAAGATCACCATAAAATAACTTCTTTTTGATGCTTGTGATCTTGAAAATGAAAACTCTATACCAGTTCACCTGAATCTTATTAAGTACTGCATATGTTGCAATTTTTACAAAGACGGACAATTCTACGTCATGTCCAAATCTTTGATATATAGTTCTAATAAGGATTAATGCAATCATATGAGACTTCCCATTCATTTGATTGAGCCTATTAAATTAATTAATTTGAGGGTTTATGGCCATACAGTTCTTCATATCCTACTCTAACCAATCTGCCATTCTAGACGATTCTAAAATCTCTACACCCGCATCTTTTAATCCTAGGCTCTCATATATATATTCAGGTGTCAAATACATTCTCACATCAGTCACATTAGAAACAAGCACCCCATGCTCCTCATGTAGATTACTATAAAATGCAGGAACTAAATTTTCAACCTTGAAATTGTTACCTGACCTAGGGATGACTCTTAGCAGCCCCTGAAATTCTAGTAAATCCTTGATTTCATCCATGAAATGAAAGTCCACCGGTCTGCTAAAAAGAATATCATAATCCCTAATCATCTAAAATTTAGCCCTAACTCTAGCATCTCTAAAAATCACTAGATTAGTGCCAAGCAGCTGAGCCTGTTCTGCATGTGAGGGGGAGGATGGAGCTGATGCCCCTGTAGTAGCTGAATGTGGTTTTGTTGGTGGAGAATAGATTACCAATGCTCTATCTTCTTCTCCACCAAAGCTTGGTTGCTGCTCAGCAGAAGTCTCTGTCTACCCTAAATCCAGATCCACCTGCATTGGACTTGAGGCTAGAGGACTAACAGTAGCTCCTTCCTCTTCCTCTTGTCTTTCTTTGTTTTTTTCTCCTTCTTCCCTTTCAAGGGAAGTTGGCTCACACTATTGTTGACCCCCATGCTTAAGATCTATCAGGTGGCTGGGTAAATCAACCGGCCATCCATCGGCATGCCGGTACATCACCCCAATAGCTGGTTTCCCCAAGCTCCCCCCGGAGAAGTCCCACTTTCCTGGCGTTGAAGCCCATGTTCGGTAGCTATCGAGTGGCTAGGTAAGCTAGCTGGCCGACCATCAGCACGTCGGAAAAATACCCTGACGGTCGATCCCTAACTCTTCCACCAACATGCAGGTACACTCGTCAACACCCCCACAAAGCTCAGTTTGACTTCCGGGGAAAAGAATATGGTCGCCTAGTCCTCAGCCGGTGCACAATCTCGGCTATCCGCTACAGCCTATTCCCCTGAATCACTAGCTATGTCCCTAGCACACACGGATCTCCAATACCCGGCTATCGGCTAGACACTTGGGAAAATAATTCAAATCTATTCAAAAGATATGGCAAGACTTAATTACTTAAATCTCACAATCAATCAATCACGTAGATCGCAGGATTGAACCAAGATGTACGCGGAGTTTCCATCCTGGGATCACCCAAAGAAGGAAGGTAATTCGCTATATAAAGGGACCTTCCCCTCCATTCAAAGGGATGGAGTTTTCGAGATTTCGAAGGAGGGAGCTTCTGGCCGACGCATGATTTCGGAGGAGAGCTACTCGAAGCCTCGACGACCTCTCACCGCACCAGAGCAAGGACTTCCAACCACCGCTGGTGACTCCCTGCAAGTAAGCTCCCTCTTTTCCTACCATCATGCCTATGATTTAGCCTCGTTACTTCAAGCCCCAACCATACTGAACCTTCCCCACGCAAAGGGAAAGGTTAGAGGACATGCCCGGGTAGCATTCCTTCAGATACGTTTCCGAAGGTACTGGTAGCCTCCCTCCCTACCGGGTGAATCCACTTGGTACGTTCGATATCATTTTGGTCGCGATCCCTTCATCGGGTCTTTTTACATGGGAACCTACATTTTCTTACATGTTTTACAAATGCATCGTCGAGTTTTCCCCTGTCCCTTTCCTTTGAAACAACTGGCCACCATCAGACGTGTCGTCTCCGCTTATAGATGACCATCTCCCCAAAGGTGTCTTCCTCTCCCGTCTTTCAAGACTGGGTGCAGAAATCTCCACACCTAGAAGTCGAAGTGGCACACTAGGTGGACACCTGGCCCTAGACCCGGATGTCCGATAGATAGATGGATAGACCCACCAGACTTTTGGCTCCTTTGCCAGAGGTTCACCGCGGTGGCTAACACATCTACATTCACGTTTCTATCTGTTTCCCGCTTATCTCCCCAGGAGAGGCAAAGTTGCCCTCCCGATGCCTCGGAAAGACTTCCAGGATGAGGCCTCAGCATGTATCCTTGCCGATGCCGGCTGTCTAGGTGTATGAGTATGTACAACCCGATGGTTCCTCTTTACCGGGAGGAGCAAAGTTTCCCTTTCGATGCCACAGAAAGATTTCCGGGATGACACCGTCGGCATGCATCCTTGCCGACGCCGGCCGTTTAGGTGTATGAGTATGTACAGCCCGATGGTTCCCCATTACCGGGAGGAGAAATGTTGCCCTCCCGATGCCCTGGAAAGACTTTCGGGATGAGGCCGTCGGCATGCATCCTTGCCGACGTCGGTCGTCTAGGTGTATGAGTATGTACAACCCAACGGTTCCCCTTTACCGAGAGAAGCCAAGTTGCTTTCCCGATGCCCCGAAAAGACCTCTGGGATGAGGCCGTCGGCATACATCCTTGTCGACACCGGCCATCCGGGTGTATGAGTATGTACACCCTGACAGTTCCCAATTACTAGGAGGAGCAAAGCTGCTCTCCCGATCCCCTGGAAAGTCTTCTAGTATGAGGCCATGTTTGGCTAGGCTGACTATCGTGTTTTCCATTTTGGAGCCGGAGAAAGGCCAGGATTACCTGGGCTGTCTGGGGGTGCCTAACACCTTCCCTAACAGTACCTTGAGTCTCGTATCCAGTTCTCTCATGTTTCGCATAGTGTTACACGATTTTATATCATTTCTGTGGTTTTCTATCATTTTGATGGTGGAAGGACACTTCCCCATCTGGTTTTCCTTATTTTCTACCCAAAAATAAAGTGGCGACTCCATTCAACAAGCCATCCGCCTCACGTGGTGATGCACTCCTACAATCACCTATCAATTCTCTATACCTCGGTCCATCCGCTGGTTCTACCGACAGAACTCCATGGGCTTGCAGGTGATAGCTAGATGAAAGAGAGGGTACAAATTTTTGGTGACTCCGTTCAACGAGCCATCCGCCTCATGTGGCGATGCACTCCTACAATTACCTTTCAATTCTCTGCACGTTGATCCACCCGCCGGCTCTGCCGGTGGAACTCCATGGGCTTCCGGGTGATATCTGGATGAAAGAGAGGGTATAGATTTTTGGCGACTCCACTAGGGAGACTCGTTGTGTTTTATTGATAAAGCGACTCAGACACTTGCTCGTATGGCTCTTTTATAGTCGGTCTTTTGTTTTATGTTAGGATTTTTAGTGTCCCATCTGCATTTGCTAAGTAAAGCCGCTTTCAAATGCATCGAACCACATCACCCTTCTTTGGTTTCTCCTTGCAGAACTTTGTAGTTCACTCTTGCAGTTCTGGATCTCGTTGGCTCCACCTGTCCAAACCCGTTCACAAGCAAGAGCTGTGACCACTGGTTTCGTTGGTACATCTAGGACTTCCTGCTCTGTCACTTTGGCTGCCTCCATGCCGTTGTCTGTGGCCTTCAGCCCACCACCTCCTGTCGTCACCAAGACGAACTTCACTAGGCCAATCATTGTACCTGCTGGAGCCGTAGATCTACCCCAGGCACCAAACCTGTCTGCCACTGCGGCATTCGATAATCTCACACCACATCCTACTCTGCCCACCTCTCTAGCAGCTGGAGCTGAAGGTGACAGGTCGATTCCCACGTAGAACACCGGCCCATCTTACCAGCCACCCTTAAACATGGAGGGCATAGAAGGGGCCGGCACCTACCAGCCGCCCTGGCCAGGGTATTTCGAGCAGACCCTCTTGGCTCATCAGCTAGGGATTAGTTCGGTAATCCCACCCAGGCCAACCATCCGCGTATTGGAGATGCCACATATTGAAGAATATGATGTCATCACCACTCCCGTGGCAGGTCAGTTCTTTCAACTGCCACTACAGCTGGTGGTCGCCACTACTACTGCCCAAACACAAGACCTGCAGGGGCAACTACTTCAAAGGATAGTCGAACTAGAAGCATCCTTCCGGAACATGAGGCCTGGCCCGCCAAAACCCTCTTGTTCGTTCCAAAACCTCTATTTCTGTCCAGAGGTGATGCTACCTCCCAACTTCAAGATGCCCGAATTGGTCAAATACAATGGGCAGGGTGACCCCCGCGCACACCTCTAGGCTTACTGCGGGGACATGGTAGTGCTACAGCACGAGGAGAAGCTCGTCATCCGACTATTCCAGAAATCCCTCCAAGGGCTGGCACTATCGTGGTACATGTCCTTGGACTTGACAAGAATCAACACCTAGGAGCAGCTGGCATACAGGTTCCAAGAATAGTACACATACAACTTGGATCTGGCACCCAAGTTGGAGGACCACCACAGCCTCCGCCAATGTGAAAATGAGTCGTTCAGCGGCTACGTTGGAAGTTGGAGGGCCCTGGCGTCCCAAATATGGGATAAGCCAACTGAGGAAGATTCACTGGACATGATTGTACAAGGTGCCCAACCATCACTAGCAGCGCTCCTATGCATTCAATCGTACACCACATTCTCCCAGCTGATCAAGGCCGACAGCCGCTTGGAGGGGTTTCTGAAGTCGGGAAGATTCTCGGCCCTCCTGTTTGGACCCAACACTGGAGGAAACATCTGTCCCAGGCCATTAGCTACAGGCAACAATGGGGGCAACAATCGCGGCTTTCGGAGGAACGACAACGTGCGACTATCTCCTGTCACTGTCGTGGCAGCTGTGCCCCCACCATATCAACTGCAGCAGGTGTATGCTCCGACCTAGGAGTATTGTCCGCCGGCCATCATCCCGGTTCAGCAACTAGTCTACACAGCCCGAGAAGCTGCAAATCAGCAACCTTGGAGGCCAAGGGCTCCACCACCAGTAGTCGCACCAGAGCCGTCGGCGTCACGGCAATGGCAGGCAGCAGCCCCAGGATCCTCCCGTCGAGGGAACCAGGGGCGAAATGGGTGCTAACCAACAACGCCCCACCTAGCAGCAGCTACGGAAACCACGCCAATCGCCTATGCAGGTATAGCAGCTGCACGCAATAGAGTACACGCCGCTCTCGGAACCACTAAGCCAGGTGTTCCGTAGGGCACAGATGCTGCTCACGCTCCCTCCTGTTAGGCCACCCCTAGCTGTTCTTCCCCCTGGTACAATTCGCAGCAGTACTACGAGTATCACTGATCTGCTGGCCACGCGACCGACCACTACCAGACGTTGAGAAAGGCCATCTAGCGCCTCATCGACTCGGGAACCATCGAGCTTCAACAGCCTCCCATTGCTTCCAAGCCGAGCCAACAGACTTTCCCCAACCATGCGGAGAACTCTCGAGTGAACACTATCCTCCCGGCTACTGATAACAGAAGACGGCATCTGCTTGAAGGATTCCGGCTGTAGCCGATGTTCGCACATTCAACTGGATGCAGGCAAGGGACAAGGCGATCCCTCCCTTCAACCAGACCGCTGGAAGTCGAAACCACCTAGTTGAACCTGGTCAACCTCATCCGTCTGGCCGACTACTCGCCGACACTGGAGGAGCTTCGACCTTACTACCAACAACTCTAGTCCTATGTCTTCACTGTCCACAACAACCGAAGGGGGAGGAGGTCTTCACGACCTACACAGCAAGAAGGGCCATCCCCGTCTTGCAGAAAACCCTTTGTTTGGGTGGCACCCGTGGTTACCGCGTCAAGGGTGTCGGGCGCTGGGACAGCCACCTCGGCCCAACCCAAGGTGATCCTCTACTCACCAGCCACCCCGATCAATGCAGCCATCCATGCGGTGCCCTCAATCCCCAAGGTCCCAGTGGCCAATCTCACTCCCTTGGCCAGCGCTCTAGCCAGCACAATCACTCCAACAGCTGCAGCCCCAGCACCACCCCAAGCACATCTGGCAAGGCAGCAGTTCATGCCCTTGAGCATGCCATCTGCTCCAACCGCATCCACCTTTGAGCAATGTAAGGGCAAGGAGGCAGTCGTCTCTCTAGCTCCCATCCCATTCCAACAACAGCCGTCCACATGTACGGCTATAACCAGGTTCGGCCAACTATATCAACCGAAGCTGCACCGTGAGGGGATCTCCATCCTAGGAGTGCAAAGCCAACCATCGATTGGTAGCCATCTATTTGTTTCACCGACAGTCGCCTCACCAACGCCGGTTGCCCACTCACTGTCACCCACAGACTTGTCAGTCCAGCTGCAGGGGATACAGGCTGATATCTCACTGTGGGATCTACTCCGGTCATCCACCGAGCACTAGGAAACTCTCCTTAGGGCATTGTAGGTTGCAAAATTGAACCAAGGCCTTGCTCCCGGAGCCATAGAAGGGATGGTGGCAACAGTGATAGTCTCATCTTTCATCTACTTCTCAGACTTGGATCTCTCGCCAGCCGGGACTGGTCACAACTTATCCCTGTACATCAGGGTACAGTACAAGGACCTGTGCATCCCCATGGTCATGATTGATGACGAATCTGGGCTAAACTTGTGCCCACTACAGGTCCTGCACAACTTGGGGATCAAGGAAGAAGACTTGCTTCCCACAGACCGAGTAATGAGGGGATTCGATGGCACTCTCCATGAAGCTAGAGGTGAGATTGTTCTTCCCCTCGTCATCGGACCGGCTACTTTCGAAGTTCCGGTACATGTGGTGGACATTCCTCCAAGCTACAACCTCATTTTGGGCCATCCTTTCCTCCACCAAAATTCCATTGTACCTTCCACCCTTCACAGGATGCTCAAATTCCTGTGGAAGGGGGAAGTCATTGTTATATTGGCTGAGAATTACTATCATCTGGGACAGTCCATGGCAGCCGTAGCATCATCTGGGTCACAACGTCCAACTATCTGTCTAGGCACCGCCACCTCACCACCTGAGATCCAGAACCTAGCTGCCTTCGACTATCTGTCTAGGCGCATGGAGCCTTGGGAGGACAACCCGTAGCTAGACCAAGAGCCGGAAGATGGTTTGTTGTAATTGTTTGGAGAGTCTTCGGTAGGCAGTGAAGGCCCAACCCTTCACCAGCCTCCTCCACCATCGTCCACCTTATGGGGAGGAGCTTTGGAAACGGACGCTGCATCCAACTGGTTCATACAAGGAAAAGGGACAGCAAGGTGTGCTCCTTCCCCCTCTCCTTCAACTTAGCGCCACAACACCCACCTAATGACCATGGTGGGCACCTTCCAGGCATGTAGGTCATCAGAGTCAAGAGACAAGCCAGATGGCTTCCAGGTGACTCACGCCGAAACTCACACTTTCAACAATAGGGCTTGGCATCCCACGCACAACTGTGCTGGCAGCTGTGTCCTCAGCAGCAATCGACTTGGCAACTCAACCAAGTCAACCAGGGCTTGGCATCCCTCGCACAAGTGCACCGGCAACTGCGTCCTCAGCAGCCACCAACTTGGCAACCCGACCAAGTCGACCAGGGCTTGGCATCCGACACACAAGTGCACCGATAGGTGCATCCTCAACAGCCACTGACTTGGCAACCCGACCAAGTCGATCAGGGCTTGGCATCCCACGCACAAGTGCATCGGTAGCTGCATCCTCAGCAGCCACCAACTTTGCAACTTGACCAAGTTGATCGAGGCTTGGCAATCATACCAAGTGCCTCGCTCAGCAGAGGGTATAGCTGGGAACCATCCGGTCATCGGTACAATCATCTGGCAGCCATCAACCTTCCACAGGGGTGCCACATCACGGAGTCAGGATAGCTAGCCTGCTCAGTCTACGTAACACCCTCTATGAGCAGAACACTGGCCAACATCGCGGGGTAGAACAAGGGACATTCTGCCCCTCCCCTGCCACCATTACTCAGACGGGTGAACGTGACCAGCCCGTTGCGCCCTCATCCGAGACTATACCTGGTTTTCACCTCCTAACTACCCAGCGATCGGTTGTAGGAACTGGGGCCGAACTAGGGGCATTCTGCCCCTCTCTCTCTTCAAGCGCCATCACGGGGCAGAACAAGCAGACGAAGTCCAGCGGCTAGAGCAGCAGACGAAGTCTAGCAGCCAGAGGAACAGACGTAGTCCAGCGGCCTCACACCTAAAGTAGGTGAGCACGACAAATCCGTCACCTTATCCTCCGAAGCCTTCCCGGGGTTCAGCATCTGTACCCTCTCTTTCATCTGAGGTAGTGAGAATTGAAAGGTGTTTGTGTGAGTGCATCACCACGTGGGGCGGATGGCTCGTTGAACAGAGTCGCCACCTTATTTTTTGGGTAGAAAACAAGGAAAACCGGATGGGGAAGTGTCCTTCCACCATCAAAACGATAAAACCACAGGAATCACCTAAAATCGTGTAACATGAGAGAACTGGATACAGGACTCAGGGTACAGTTGAGGTACTGTTGGCTCTAAAACGGAAAACTACGATAGTCAGTTTGGCCACACGTGACCTTATCCTGAAAAAGCTTTCCGGCGCCACCGGACAACCGGTTGGATATACCGATTGCCGCGTCCAATCCCCATAATAGAGATGAGAACTTGCATTATTTCTGGGGCATCGGGAATGTAAACTTACATTTCCTGGATATCGGGGACCAGCTACCGGTTTTTTATACCAGTTTGCCGGAGGCAGGCCAGCTGATTCCCCGAACCATCTGCGCAAAGATGTGTTTTTGGGGAACCGGCGGCCGGCTATTTTTACCGGCTTGCCGCTGGCAAGCCAGTTGGTTCCTCGAACCATCTGTGCAAAGATGGGTTTTTGGGGAACCAGCGGCCGGTTATTTGTACCGGCTTGCCGGCAGCAAGCCGGTTGGTTCCCCGAACCATCTGTGTAAAGATGGGTTTTTGGGGAACCGATGGCTGGCTGTTTATTCTGGCTTACCGGCGGCTGGCTGTTTGTACCAGCTTACCGGCGACATGTCGGTTGGCTCCCCGAATCATCTATGCAAATGTCGTTAGTTAAAGCATGGGGTTTTAACGGAGGGCTTGAATTTCCCAGAAAACTAGAATCATTGGGTTGTGCTTCTTCGTACACCCGAACGACCACCGCTAACTTCCTTGCTGGCGGCGTCATCCTAGAAATCTTTTCAGGGCATTGGGAGGGTAGACTTATGTCTCCCGGAAAAGAAATGGGAACCATCGGGTTGTACGTGTTGGTACACCCGAACGGCCACCGCCAACTTCCTTGTCGGTGGCGTCATCCCGAAAATCTTTCCGGGGCATCGGGAGGGTAGACTTACGCCTCCCAGAAAAGAAATGGGCACCGTCGGGTTGTCCGTGTTCGTACACCCAAACGGCCACCGCCAGCTTCCTTGTCGGTGGCGTCATCTCGGAAATCTTTTCGAGGCATCGGGAGGGTAGACTTACGCCTCCCGGAAAAGAAACGGGCACCGTCGAGTTATACGTGTTTGTACACCCGAACAGACACCGTTGGCTTCTTTGCCGGTGGTGTCATCCCGGAAATCTTTCTGGGGCATTGGGAGGGTAGACTTACACCTCTCGGACAAGACATGCGAAGATCGGGTGAAAATGCGTAAAAACTTGTTGGGAAACTTAAAGTTTCCATGTAAAAGGGCCTGACGAAAGGGTCGTGACCAAAACAAACTTGACCGTGCCGGGTGGATTCACCCGGTCGGTAGGGCGACCGCTGGTACCATTGGACGTATTTCCGAAGGAATGATACCCGGGACCATCCTCTGACCATTCCCTTGCATGGGAAAGGTGTTACATGGTCGGGGCTCGAGAAAACATCGTAAAGGCATACGTAAAAATGGCAAGGGTGGAGGAAGGGCTTACCTGTAGAGGGTCGTTGGCGGTGATCGGAAGTCCTCCCTCCGGTGCGGCGAATGGGCGTCAGGACCACGAACGTCTCCCTTCCTTCAGAACCTCCGGCTGGCGTCTTCTCCGAGGGGCGGAAGCGAGCGTCACTAGTGTCCGAACGAAGGTTTCTCCAAGGGGTGGAAAGCTTCGATTTTTAGGGAGGGAGGCCACTTCTTTTATAAGGGGTCGCCTTCATTATTCGGGGTGTTCGAAGATGGAAGCTGGCGTGAGTTTAGGTGCGATTACGCGATCTGCGTAATGGACTGGTTTGCGAGATTTAAGCAGTCAAATCCTGTAATATCCCCCTAATTGATTCGTCTTGCCTTTCTGGGTAGTTACTTGGCAATCGCAACGTGGCAGACGGAAGCCGGCTGGTCCCCCGAACATTTCCACCAATGGGGATTTTGGGGTCCGGTTGCCGCTTCCTCAGACCGATTTGCCGGCGGCTAGCTGAGTAATTCCCCCAACCTTTTGTGCAAGTTGGGGTTTTTTTGGGACCGGTTGCCGCTTCCTTGAAGCAGCTTGCCAGCGGCTAGCCGAGTAATTCCCCCAACCTTTTGTGCAAGTTGGGGTTTTTTGGGGACCGATTGCCGCTTCCTTGAAGCGGCTTGCCGGGTAATATCCCCAACCTTTTGTGCAAGTTGCGATTTTTTTAGGGACTGGTTGCCGCTTCCTTGAAGTGGCTTGCCGGTGGCTAGCCAGGTAATTCCCCCAACCTTTTGTGCAAGTTAGGGTTTTTGGGTACCGGGTGCTGCGACTTGCTAGCGGCTAGCCGGGTAATTCCCCCAACCTTTTGTGCAAGTTGGGGTTTTTTGGGGACTGGTTGCCGCTTCCTTGAAGTGGCTTGCCGGGTAATTCCCCCAACCTTTTGTGCAAGTTGGGGTTTTTTTGGGGACCGATTGTCGCTTCCATGAAGCGGCTTGCCGGCGGCTAGCCGGGTAATTCCCCCAAACTTTTGTGCAAGTTGGGGTTTTTGGGGACCGGTTGCCGCTTCCTTGAAGCGGCTTACCGGCGGCTAGCCGGGTAATTAACCCAAACTTTTGTGCAAGTTTGGGTTTTTGGGGACCAGTTGTCGCTTCCTTGAAGTGGCTTACTGGCGGCTAGCCGGGTAATTCCCCCAAACTTTTGTGCAAGTTGGGGTTTTTTGGGGACCGGTTGCCGCTTCCTTGAAGCGACTTTCCGGCGGCTAGCCAGGTAATTCCCCAAACCTTTTGTGCAAGTTGGGGTTTTCTTGGGGACCGGTTGCTACTTCCTTGAAGCAGCTAGCCAGGTAATTCCCCCAACCTTTTGTGCAAGTTGGGGTTTTTGGGGACCGGTTGCCGCTTCCTTGAAGCGGCTTGCCGGGTAATTCCCCCAACCTTTTGTGCAAGTTGGGGTTTCTTGGGGACCGGTTGCCAATTCCTTGAAGCGACTTGCCAACGGCTAGCCGGGTAATTCCCCCAACCTTTTGTGCAAGTTTGGGTTTTTTGGGGACCGGTTGCCACTTCATTGAAGCGGCTAGCCGGGTAATTCCCCCAACCTTTTGTGTAAGTTGGGGTTTTTTGGGGACCGGTAAGCGGCTTGCCAGCGACTAGCCGGGTAATTCCCCTAACCTTTTGTGCAAGTTGGGTTTCTTGGGGACCGGTTGCTGCTTCCTTGAAGCAACTTGCCGGCGGCTAGCTGGGTAATTCCCCCAACCTTTTATGCAAGTTCGGGTTTTTTGGGGACCGGTTGTCACTTCATTGAAGTGGCTTGCTAACGGCTAGCCGGGTAATTCCCCCAACCTTTTGTGCATGTTGGGGTTTTTTGGGGACCGTTGCCGCTTCATTGAAGCGACTTGCCAATGGCTAGCCGGGTAAGTCCCCCAACCTTTTGTGCAAGTTGGGGTTTTTGGGGACCGTTTGCCGCTTCCTTGAAGTGGCTTGCCGGCAGCTAGTCGGGTAATTCCCCCAACCTTTTGTGCAGGTTGGGGTTTTTGGGGACCGGTTGCTGCTTCCTTGAAGCGGCTTGCCGACGACTAGCCGGGTAATTCCCCCATTAAATTTCACTTAAGCATGGGGTCAACGGAATGCCCCTCCCTTGGCGAGGTTATATGACTTCGGGGCAATGAAACCGACATCCTAGGGTTGAATGACCCTCCATGCGTAAACGGTAAGCCATGCGAGATTTCACACTTTTGTGAATTATCTATCGTTGGTCAGAAAATAGAATCGAACTTACACTCTCGGTCACTTGACCGAGGGATGCCATAGAGTTAGCTGGTTGGATGCACGGCAGCCTCCTTGTGGGTGCCGGCGACTGGGTAACGAGGTGGAAAGCGTTTGCGTACCATATCCGGAGGCTATGTCGGCATCGCGTTGTACTTCCCTCGTGTCTTAGCTCTTAGTTGGCTAGTTACACGGTAACCACCTGGTGGGAGCCAGCAACTGGGATTTCTTACCGGATTATCGGCGGTGGGCCGGCTAGTTACCCAATCCACACGTCTAAGTATGGTTTTTGGGGTGCCGGCAACCGGGTTTTCTTACCATATCGCCGGCAGCTCTTCTTTCTCCTGTGTAATGTTTCGTCTAGTGCTGATCCTTGTCGTGGTGCCAAGTTGTCCGAGTATGGCGAGGCATGGGAGCCTTGTTCGTTCTTGCGAGGAGTGATTATTGTTGGGGAGTCAACCGTACTTGGGCATTGGTGGCGGTGGCCGGCTGATTTACCCGGCAGCCCCATTCTTTCCCCACGTGACATCTCATCTCGTGCGGGTTGTGGTCTGGGCGTCTAGCCATCTAAGCTGGGCGACACGCGTGGGTGAGCTTTCCTCGTTCCTGCATGGAATAGTCAATATCCTGGCGTGCGTTGTGTCAAGGAGTCGACCATCCTTGGGTATTGGTGGTGGTGGCCGGCTGATTTACCTGGCAGCCCCCTTCTTTTTCCGTGTGACATCTCGTCTCGAGCAGGTTTTGCTCCGGGTGGCCGTATCTCTTAAGCGGCAACTGGCTGAATTGTTTGACTGACTTGTTCACCTGCACACTCATTCGTATATTAGTTTCCAAAGGGGAGGAGGGAGTGTCGTTCCCTCCTCTCATCCGTGAACATCTGTGATGAGTTGTGTGAGGAAGTTTGGGGCACTCTTTGGTGACTCTCTTTCCTGTGTTTTGTTTTGTTGATTTCGCAGAGGAATCTTCAAGTGGATGCTCGTGATGAAGTTTGCGGTAGGTAGCTCTTCCAACTCAATTGTGCTATCTGAATCTTTAGACTCTTAATAAGGTTCACTGATGTCATCCGCGGCTTGTTGATCCTCAGGCTGAAAGGGTGTTGGATGATGGGAGTGGTGTCCGTGGTCTTTCAGCTGGGTGCCGGGTAAGTGGACTGACTACCGATTCGAGGTAGCGGTGAACCTCGGGAGTACTTCTAGGGAGATGGTGGTGGACCTACCATACCCGTCTACCTGAGGTGTCATGCCGTCAGACTCCATCTGTTGTTCTGGCCGCCAGGCGTTCAAGGAAGATGAGGGACAGAATGCCCCTAGTTCTGTCCCAGTGGGAGGAACTAGCTGCCTGGTGGATAGGAGGTGGAAACCAGATGGAGTCCCGGACGAAAATGCAGCAGACTGATCACATTTGCCTGCTTGAGTGACTGTGGCAGGGGAGGGGCAGAATGCCCCTAGTTCTGCCCCGTGATGTTGGCCAGTATTCTGCTTGTGAAAAAGGTTTCCCAGACTGAGTAAGCTGGCGGCTCTGACTCCATGATGTGGCACCCCTAATGAGGGTTGATGGTTTTCGATTGATTTAACTAGTGCCCGGAGGATCCGTTGTCTGCTGTGCCGAGCGAGAGACTTGGTATGATTGCCAAGCCCCAGTTGACTTGGTCGGGATGCCAAGTCAGTGGCTACTGAGGACGCAGCTACCAGCGTACTTGTGCATGGGATGCCAAGCCCTGCTGTTGAAGGAACGGGTTTCGGCGTGAGTTGCCCGGAAGCCATCAGGCTTGCTTCTTGATGTTGATGACCTGCAAGCCTGGAGTGTCCCCACCTAGGTCATTAGGTGGGTGTTGCAATGCTAGGTTGAAGGAGAGGGGGAAGGAGCGCACCTTGTCGTCTCCTTTCAATATACAAACTAGTCAGACGCAACGTCTGTTTCCAAGGTTCCTCCCTATAGAATGGGTGATGGTGAGGGAGGTCGGTGAAGGGCTGGATCCTCAGTGCATACTGGGGATTCTCTGAACAGTTGCAACAAATTGTCCTCTGGCTCGTGGCTTGGCTGCAGGTTGTCCTCCCAGGGTTCCATGTGCCTAGACAGATAGTTGAAGGCGGCTGGGTTTGGGAGACCCGATGGTGAGGTGACGGCCGGTTCCGGTGTCGGTTGTTGCAACCCGAAAGGCGCTATAGCAGCTACAGATTGTCCCGGGTGGTAGTAGTTCTCCTCTAGTATGACAATGACCTCCCCTTTCCAAAGGAACTTAAGCATCCTATGAAGGGTGGAAGGCACAATGGAATTTTGGTGGAGAAACGGGCGGCCCAGGATAAGATTGTAGCTCGGGGGAATGTCTACCACGTGCATAGGAACCTCGAAGGTGGCTAGTCCGATGACGAGGGGGAGGACGACTTCACCTTTGGCGTCATGAAGAGTGCCGTCAAACCCTCTCATCACCCGGTTGGTGGGGAGCAAGTCTTGTTCTTTGATCCCCAACTTGTGCAGGACTTGTAGTGGGCACAAGTTTAGCCTGGATCTGTCGTCGATCATTACCATGGGGATGCAGAGGTCCTTGTATTGTACCCGAATGTACAAGGACAAGTTGTGGTCGGTCTCGACCGGTGAGAGGTCTAGATCTAAGAAGTAGACGAAGGAGGGGACCGTTACTGTGGCCACCATTCCTTCTATGGCCCTGGGAGTGAGACCTTGGTCCACTTTGGCTATCTGCAGTGCTTTGAGGAGAGTTTCCCGATGCTCGGTAGAGGATTGGAGCAGATCCCATACGGAGATGTCTGCCCATATCCCTTACAGCTAGATTGACAGGTCTGGGAGTGGCTGCGACTGGGTGGCTGATGCTAAGGAGGTAGCTGTCGGTACTGCTGAGGTGGCAGCTGGTTGCCGATTGCCGGTTGAAGTTTGTCCTGCTGTTCCAGGGATGGAGATCCCTCTGGGGCGTGACTTTGGCTGATATACCTGGCCAGACCTGGTTATAGCCGTACATGTGGACGGCTGTTCTATCCCTTTGCCTTTGTGTTTTTCAGAAGTGAGTGTGGCTGGAGGGGAGGGCCTGGTGAACTATTGCTTTGCCAGGTGCGCTTGGAGTGGTGCCAGCGTTGCAACCGTTGGAGAGACTGTGCCAACTGAAGTGCCGGTCGTGGGAGTAAAGCCGACGGCTGAGGCTTTGGGGATTGGAGGTACCGCCGGGATGACTACCCTGACTGGGGCAGTGGGTGAGTAGAGAATTACCTTGGGTTGAGCCCGTATGGTTGTCCCAGTGGCCCGCTCCCTTGACGCGGCAATCGGTTCTCTTGACGCGACAATCGTAGGCGACACCTAAACGAAGAATTTTCCTGTGGGTGGGGATGACGCCTATTGCAGTGTAGGCTTTGAAGACTTCCTCCTCCTCTGGTGGCTACTGATGGCGAGGATGGAGGACCAGAGTTGTTGGTAGTATGGCTAGAGTTCTTCAAGCGTCGGCAGATGGTTGGCTGGATGGATGAGGTTGACGGGGTTCAGCCAGGGAGTTCCTGCATCCAACGGCCATGCCGAAGGGAGGGATCTTGTCCCTTGTCCGTGCCTGGATGGAAAGGCAGAAACCGGCCGCATATGCCGGAACCCTTCGAGCGGATGCCTCCTACGGGCACCTAAGAAGATAGTACTGACCTAGGAATCACCCGCATGATTTGGGAAGGTATGCTAGCTCGGCTCAGGGGGTACGGGAGGCTGTTGAAGCTCAATGGTGCCCGAGTTGATAAGCCTCTGAATAGCTTGTCTCAACGTCCGGTAGTGATCCGTAGGCGACTGGCTGTGGTATTCGCAGTACTGCTGTGAATTGTACCAGGCAGGAAGAATAGCTAGAGGTGGCTTGATAGGGGGGAGCGTGAGCAGTGCCTGGGCCCGGTAGAATACATGGCTCAGCGGTTCAGAGAGTGGCGTGTATTCCGTTATGTGTGGCTGCTGCAGCTACAGGGGCGGCTGGCGTGGTCCACGCTATTGCTAATCGGGGCATTGTTGGTTAACGCCTGTGCGATCTCCATTTTGTCCCTGGTTTCTCTATTGAGAAGTTGTCGGGGACGTTACCTACCACTGTCGACGGGCTAGTGGATCGGATGCAGCTGCCGCGTGTAGAGCCTTGGGCCTCCAAGGTTGTTGATTCGGGGTCGCTCGGGTGGTGTAGACTGGCTGCTAAATCGGAGTGATTACCGGCAGGTGGTACTCCTAGGCCGGGGAGTACACCTGTTGTGGTTGGTATGGTGGTGGTGGTGGTCACGGGAGATGGACGAATGTTGTCATTCCCCCGGTGGCCGTGGTTGTTCCCCATGTTGTCGCCCGTGACAGGTGGTCGGGGACGTATGTTGCCCCAGGGGTTGGCTCTGAATGGAAGAGCTGAAAATCTCCCCGACTTCAAGAATCCTTCCAGGCGGCTACCAGCTTTGATCAACTGGGAAAAAGTAGAGTATGACGGGATACATAGGAGTGCTGCCAGTGACGACTAAGCACCTTGTACAATTATGTCTAGAGAATCTTCTTCCGCAGGTTTGTCCCAGAATTGGGATGCTAGGGCATGCCACCTACCGACATAGCCACTGAATGGCTCGTTCTCACGTTGGCGAAGGCAACGGAGATCTTCCAAATTTGGTGCTAGGTCTAAGTTATACGCATACTGTTATGGCTAGAGTAGACAGTGTGGTCAAGGGCGTGAACTGCTGCCTTACCAGATGTGCTTGGAGTGGTGTTGGGGCTGCAGCTGTTGAAGCAACTTCGCTGGCCGAGGGAGTGAGATTGGCCATCGAGACCTTGGGGACTGAGGGCACTGCAAGGATGGCCACTCTGACCGGGGCAGCTGGTGAGTAGAGGATCACCATGGGTCACGCTGGGACAACTGTCCCAGAGCCTGACACTCCTTATGAGGTAACCATGGGTGCCACCCGAACAAAGGGTTTTCCGGAAGACGGGGATGACCATTGTTGCGATGTAGGTCGTGAAAACTTCCTCCTCCTTTGGTGGTTGTGGACTGTAAGGACAGAGGACTTGAATTGCTGGTAGTTCGTTCAAAGCTCCTCGAGCGTTGGTGGGTTGTGGGCTAGAAGGATGAGGTTGACCGGGTTTAGCCAGGTGGTTCTGGCTTCCAGTGGTCATGTTGAAGGGAGGGATCACCTTGTCCCTTGCCTGCGTCTAGTTGAATACGCAGACACCAGCTGCGTCAGCTGGAATCCTTCAAGTGGATGCCAACTCCTTTTACAAGAATCTGGGAGGATAGTGTTCACCAAAGAGTTCTCCGCATGATTCGAGAAAGTTTGCTGACTCAGCTCGGGAGATGTGGGAGGCTGTTGAAGCTCGATGGTTCCCGAGTCAATGAGACGTTCGATGGCCTATCTTAGCATCTGGTAATGGTCGGTCGCATGGCTAGCAGATCGGTGATACTCACAGTATTGCTGGGAGTTGTACCAGGGGGGAAGAACAGCCGGGGGTGGTCCGACAGGAGGGAGCGTGAGCAGCGTCTGCACCCTATGAAACTCTTGACTCAATGGTTCGGAGAGTGACATGTACTCCGTTACACACAGCTGCTGCACCGACATTGGCAATTGGCGTGGTTGCCGCGCCTTAGCACTCGTTTGGCCCCCATTTTGCCCCCGTTTCCTTTGATGGGAGGGTCCTGGGACTACTGTCTACCATTGCTGTGACACCAACGATTCTGATGCGGCTGACGGTGGCAGAGCCCTTGGTCTCCAAGGTTACTGATTTGTCAGAGCCAGTGAGATTCGGAACTGCGAGATCAAACTGCAAGGGCTTGCAAAAAGAACGAAAGAGGGGTGATTTGGTTCGATGCACTTGAAGCAGCTTTACTTAGCAAATGCAGTAGATGCTAACAATCCAAGCGGAAAATGAAAAGCTGACTATAAAAGAGCCATACGAGCGAGAGTCTGAGTTGCTAAATTGATAAAATGTAGCAAGTCTCCCCAGCAGAGTCACCAAAAATCTGTACCCTATCTTTCATCCGGCAAATGGACCATGGTACAGATAATTGAAAGGTGATTGTGTGAGTGCATCGCCACATGGGGTGGATGGCTTGTTAAATAGAGTCGCCACCTTATTGTTGGGTAGAAAACAAGGAAAATCAGATGGGGAAGTGTCCTGCCGCCATCAAAATGGTAAAAATCGTAGAAATGATATGAAACTGTGTAAAACTATGCTAAAAATGAGAGAACTAGATACAGGACTCAAGGTACTGTTGGGGAAGGTGTTAGGCAACCCCAAACAACCCAGGTAATCCTGGCCTCTCTTTGGCTCTAAAAATGGAAAACGACGATAGTCAGCCCAACCAAACGGGCCTCATCCTGGAAGACTTTCAAGAGCATCAAGAAGACAACCTTACTCCTTCTAGTAAAGAGGAACCATCTGAGTGTACATACTCATACACCCAGATGACCAGCGTCGGCAAGGATGCATGCCGACGGCCTCATCCCGGAAGCCTTTCCGGGGCATCGGGAGAGCAACTTTGCTTCTCCCGGTAAAGGGGAACCATCGGGGTGTACATGCTCTTACACCCAGATGGCCAATGTCGACAAGGGTGCATGCCGATGACCTCATCCCAGAAGCCTCTCTGGGGCATCGGGAGGGCAACTTTGCTCCTCTCGGTAAAGGGGAACCACTAGGGTGTACATACTCATACACCTGGACGGTCAGCATCGACAAGGGTGCATGCTGACGGCCTCATCCAGGAAGCCTTTCTGGGGCATCAAGAGAGCAGCTTTGCTTCTCCCGGTAAAGGGGAACTGCCGAGGTGTACATACTCATACTCTTGGATGGTCGGTGTTGGCAAGGATGCATGTCGATGGCCTCATCTCGGAAACATTTCCGAGGCATTAGGAGAGCAACTTTGCTTCTCCTGGCGAAATAAGCAAGAAATAGGTGAAACGCGGCTATGGACGTGGTAGCCACCACTACGGACCTCTGGCTGAAAAGCTAGAGGTCTGGTGGATCTGCTCGTCTGCCTACCGAACATCTAGATATGGGGTTGGATGTTCACCTGGTATGCCGCCTATACCTTCGAGTGTAGAGATTTCTACACCCAGACCCAAAAGATGGGGGAGGCAGACACCTTCGAGGAGACAGTCGCCTGTAAGTGGAGACAACACGTCTGACAGCAGCCAAGCGTTTGACCCAAAAAAAAGGACAGAGGAAAACCCGACGACGCGTTCGTAAAACACATAAGAAAACGTAGATTCCCATATAAAAAGACTCGAAGAAGGAATTGTGACCGAACTAACCTCGACCATACTGGGTGGATTTACCCGGTAGGGAGGGAGGCTACCGGTACCTTCGGGAGCATATCCGAAGGAATGATACCCGGGCATGTCCTCCGAGCTTTCCCTTCACATGGGGAAGGTCCAGTATGGTTAGGATCCGAAGAAAACATGCTAAGTCACAAGCATGATGGCAGAGGAAAGAGGGAGCTTACCTGCAAAGAGTTGCTGGCAATGGTCGGAAGTCCTCGTTCCAATGCGGCAAGAGGACGTCGGTGCTCCGAATAGCTCTCCTCCGAAACCATGCTTCAGAACGTCAGGAAAAGTTTCTCAGACCGTCGAGAAAAGCTTCTCCTTCCGAATGTCAGAAAAAAGGTTCTCGTTCAAAACATTGGAAACAACTCCTTTTTGCATGGAGCGGAGGGCTCTATATATAGGGAATTACCTTCCATTTTGGGTGATCCCAGGATGGAAACTCTACGTACGTTTCGATTTAATCCCGTGATCCATGTGATTGATTGATTGCGGGATTTACGTAATTAAATCTTGCCATATCTTTCCAATAGATTTGAATTATTTACCTAGGCGTCTACACGGTAGTCGTGTCAGGTTGGTCGGCAGCCGGGTAAGGGAGATCGACGTGCATTAGGAATGTAACCAGGGGTCTGGGGGAGTTAGGCTGTGATAGAGAGCTGGCATTGTGCATCGGTTCATGATCCAGAGACCGTGTACTCTACCCCGGAAGTCGAACTGAGCCTTTGCATGCCTTGTACTAGCCAAAGTTTCGTATGGTCGACCATTTTCTCTCTCTTGACGTCTACGGGCGTGTTGACAAGTGTACCTACATGTAGGTGGAAGAGTTCGAGATTGGCCGCCTAGGTATTTTACCGGTGTGCCGGTTGGTGGCTGGCTGATTTGCCCGGCCACCCAATAAGTGCTGAACATGGGCTTCAACACCAGCGAAGTGCAACTTCACCAAGGAGGAGTTTGGGGGAACTGACTACCAAGTGATATACCAGCATGCTGGTGAATGGCTGGTTAATTTACCCGACCACCCAATAGATGTTAAGCGTGGGGGTCAATAATGGATTTTTCAGATTTTCGCCCGCTTATATTGGATTTCCACCTCGTTTTACCATCATCTCGGTAGATGCCTCGAGACCTGACTCCTTGAGTCCTTGTGCAGCTCCCAAATGGATTTTTTGGATTTTCGCCTCGTTTTACCACCATCTCGGTGAATGCCCCGAGACCTGACTCATTCAGTCCTTGTGCGGCTCCTAGATGGATTTTTTGAATTTTCTCTCGTATTTATGAATTTCTGCCTCGTTTTACTGCCATTTCGATGAATGCCCCAAGACCTGACTCCTTGAGTCCTTGTGTGGCTCCTAGAGGCCTTTTTTAGATTTTTGCCTCTTTCCTTCTCCTTTTGGGACTAGTTGGATTAGGGCATGTCAAGAAACTCCTAAACTAGAAGGTGTTGGGGGTGCCTAACACCTTCCCCACCAGTACCCTAGATCCTTACTCATTATCTCTAAGTAGCAGACCTCTTGTTTTGATTTTCTTAGAGATTTTACATCTCATTCTTGAGTTGAAGAGCACATTCCCTTCCTCTTCTTATTTTCCTTGTTTTCTAGTAAAATAAGGTGACGACTCTGATATTTTATGTATAACTTTCAACTTATTTCCTGAGTCTCATGTGCTTGTTATTTTCTTAAATAGCTCCAACCAATATTTGGGTGGAAAGAAGCGTAACAAAACTGGCAACTTCGCTGGGAAGAGTTGTTATTCCTACAAGTCCTAACAAAACTGACATTCATCATGTTTAGTTGTCCTATTATTGGTGAATTGTTTTTTCTCGTTTCTTTTGTCCTACAGTAACTCACCTTACTTGCAATGGCCATGAGTTAGACTAAGTCTCAAACGAAGAAGCAAGACAACATGATTGCTTCAATGGCTGCATCAACACTTGGTGTCTCAGCCATCCACGGGAGACCCCCTATGGCCCCTAGGGTCACCATCCTTGCAAACTCGCCAAGGTCTCCATCATCTAACTCCATTCCTACAACAACATGCATTCCAAGTACCCACATCTCCTGGCCATCACCCAACACTGTCCAGACACCTAGTAACTATAGCCAGATGAACTCCCAACAGTACCAAGAAATGGCTCAACACTTCATGGAGTTAGCCATTCGGGCTCGGGTAGAAGAGGAGGCTACCGCTGGGACTCAGTTTGCACTGCCAACTTTAGGAAAATTACTCAACCCTTCACCTCTTAGGATAGGGGAAGTCAGGGAAGGACCATCACAAGTCCTATTTTCCTCAGTTTATCAGTAGCCTCAGCCATTCCAGATGCCTCCTCGACAAACAAATTGGAGGCCACACTATCGTCCAACGATGTATATCTAGCCAAGCCAGCCAGTACAGGCGAAAGCCGAACTTCCATCTAGAATGCCACCTTAGAGACGTCGAAAGCCGATGATAGCAACTTCTCCACAACTTCCCCATCACCATCAGTCGCAAGCGCTAAGTGGACCCCAACAACCAGTTTTGGAGCAACTGCCTACTATGTCGGAACAATTAGACTGGAACCGAACTCCCAAGGCATGGCTACCAGGTAGAGCCAAGTCTCCTCAGTAGCAATAGTGCCTTGCACATCGAGGAAGGGCATAGCCATCCCCTCCATGCCAGTAGAGGCTCAAAGGAGTGCAGCAACACCCTCATCAGTAGCAGTAGTAGCCTAAGCCAGAGCTACCGACCACACCAAGAGAGTACACTCAGTTGACAAAGTCACTAAGTAGTATTTTCCACAAGGTGAAGGCCCTCCTGACCTTGCCAAAGGTCAAACCCCCTCCATCATAGCCGCCAAGGTCGTTCCAACCCCACATTCACTGTGATTTCCACGAATTTGCCAACCATGCAACTGACCAATGTAGATCCTTGAGGGAGGCTATTCAACAGCTCATAGATAGTGGTGTAGTCAAGTTGCAACGTCCAACACCACCACCTACTACAATGCATGGGGGTCCAACAACAACCCTGATGATAGAAATGCATCCTATCACCACTAGGCAAGGTGAGGCGCCAGTAGTCTCGATAGAAGACCACCTCAGTCTAGAAGCTCCAATGGCCACGCCAGGTCCAACAACTATAGCCTCACCTATAAGTCCAGCACAAGCACCAGTTTCCGCCACACTAGAGCCTGTGTCCCCGATCCAACCGTCCGGAGAAGCATCGACAGATGACCTGTTGGATCTACTCCTTGGAGGGGAGCAAACAAATCATTCAACTCCCACTATGCAACACCTCCAATCATCTTCTGCCCTTCCTAACTCAACAGGAGGTAGAAGCCTTGAGTGACCTTCCGCCCTTCCTATCTCAACAGGAGGTGGAACCCAACATATGGAGTCCATTCTGAGACACGGGTCAAGGTATGATCCCACACATTTTCCTCCTTGAATTCCGTTGGCTCCCACTTGATGGCTTGGTGGGGATTTAAAGACTTGCAAGCCATCATTTGACTGCGGCAAATCTATATGAGGAGGTTAGAAATAAGTGGTCAATTATTGCGTAAGCCCCCTCTGTCTCCTAGTTCCCAACACTAAGGAAGGAGAATGCTCCTTCCCTTTGGTTGCTAATGACTTTACCAAGTGCGTATGTAAAAAATAAGGAACACTTCAGGCTTGGCATCCCACTAAAGTCGCCAACCTTACCAGAATTTCAGCTCAAAACAGACGAATACCACCCCAATGTAGTTGAATCCCATTGCAGCATCAGGCTTGGCAACCCACTGAAGTCACCAACTACACTGGAATTCTGGCCCAATAGCCATTTTGCACCATGGATGTCGAAGCTGCACAGCCAGCTCCCACCACTTGCAAGGGCTTGACATCCCAACGAAGGCGTCAAAAAGCACCATGTCTACCTATGTTTCCCGATTTGTCTGACAACACCGACCACCATTCTAGACATCTGAACTAGCTACTAAGCTCTATAGCCAGAGTTTGGTAGGTTAGGCCATTGGGCTTGGCATCCCCCAAGTCTACCACCAAGGACAGCATTCCCTCCAGATTTCCAATTTGGGAAACTAGATTTCCGGCTTTGTAGCTAGATTGCACCTCTTAATTTCGGAATCATGTCATTCTAGAGCATCCAATGACACCTCTGAATAGGCCAACAAGTGAGTTCCTATCCACATTCCAAGGCCTTCTCGATAAGCCCATAGAGGTAACTAGGGGCATTCTGCCTCAATAGTATACCCTCATCTAATCTTTACATATTGGTTAATCATTTATTTTCTCAAACTACACACATTGCATGCATGCATATTGTAGTTGGATTGAACATCCCTTGCAGCCATTGGTCAGCTTAGGTTTGCAAGGAAAGAGGGGTTGGCAAGGTGGTAACCTTCCCCCACCAACCAGCTTTTTTTCAACTAAACTCCATAGTCAAAATTCCAGGTCACGTAGACCAGCTTCCACCCTATTTAGCTAGACCCAGGTTCTCTCTAAGCAAGGTCCAGCACATTTTCTTAACATCTAGATGTTTTCTCTTCGCTTGCAGATGCCAGCTCAAGCCTTAGAAGATGCTATCCGAGTCTTTGGGATGACTAACCATCCCTTTTTGAGAGCACCACCACAATCTTCATACAAGTACCCTATCTCCATAGAGTCAGGCATTGGGAAGGAGTATGATCAATCAATCGAGCATCTCATGATTCCCATGGGCAAGACTGGCCTTGAGCGTACCTATTCCAGGACTTCACCCATAATGGGTCTCTTAGCTTCCCTAGGTGAGTGTCTTCCAGCAACTTTCCTTCCCATTTTCCTTCATGTAATCCCAACCCAAGTGCTACGAGCAATAGGGGGAGGTCATCTACCATACTCCCCTTAGGTGAGGAACCCCTTGGACCTAGGTACATGCCTACAATGGTCTCACTATTGGTCAACAGTAGGTCGATAATAATGGGGAATTTTCAGGGGGTTTTCACTTTTGTTGATCTTTGTCAAAAGAAAATAGAGTACAAAAAAGGAAGAAAAGAGGACAAGAACAAAAGCAAAAAAAAAAGGAAGTGAAAAAGAAAAAAACAAAAAAAAGAAAAAAGAAGAAGAATGGGCTTGGCAACCCTACAAGTCTACCAACTTATTCGGATTCTACCTCAATTAGACGGATTCCGCCACTGCTCCACAAGTGTGCAAGGCCCTTCATCCCATCGTTTCAAAACAAGAAGCTTATGAATGGGCAATGGTAGATTTAGGTGTTCTCCTCCTACTGCTGACCACACAAGCGTCCATAGTAGGTTGTACCCATCCAAGCCACCACATGTGTGAGTAAGCCATCTTATATGGCAAACATCCACCTACACGTTATAGTGTCAGTGAGGATAGGCTAGCCAACGGCCCATGGGGAAAGTGACAACTGTAGGTCAGATCTTGAGCTTCAGACCTGCCTCTTTGCGAGAGTGATTTACCATGGACTAGGGATATGCTCCCCTTGCACTTATCGTCCATGGTCCTCTTTTTAGTGAGGTGAGCTAGTTTCATTCCCCAACTAACTAGATAGCATCGAATGAGCAAGAGCAAGCACCTCGCAGGAGCCTATCTAGTAAGGCCTATACTTCATTCTTTCTCTCCTTAGGCCTTCCTCCAACTTCATCTCTTGGTCCAACTTCATCTGACTAACTCATTCCTAGCTTGTATGGGGGGAAAGGTGGGCTAATTTGGAGTCCCCTTTGCCTAATAGCCATTGCTACCACAGGTTGAAAGGGGAGATGATGATCCTTGTAGGCATTTACACGTAAACCTACCTATCACCTCATGCATTCTATACACATCATGTTTCATTATTCAAAGGAAGGAAAACCCCACCATTTCTTAATATTTTGTTAAGAATGCAAGTGAATTTTCAGGCTTGGCAACCCTACAAGTTGGCCAAATCCTTATTTTCTTTACAGGAAGATTCCTTCGAGCTTGGCATCCCACCGAAGACTACTACCTTTTCAAGCTATCGATTCAAATTGGCAGCATCCGCCCCAATTTTCAGCTCAACTAGTCAGATTTCCACCATACAGGCCAACTTAGCATAATCAGCCTCCCTTCATTAACCTATTTAGTTTAGTTGTTCTACAAGTTAACTCCACAGGGCTTGACATCCCAACAAAGGCATCACAAAAGGGGTTCGACATCCCCGCAAAGATTTCACCGCAAAGCATGCCACCTGAGTGACCAGACCTTCTGTCAATTTTCGTTGTCTTTCGGCACTCTAAGCCGGCTACCAACCCAAGCAGCCAAAGGTAAGGCTCGTACATTTTCTCAGGACTCAACATCCAACAAGTCCACCCTTTTCAAGCTGCCAACTTAGACGACCGGCATCCACCCATATCTTCGGCTACGATAGCCGAAGTTCTGCCATATAGGCTGACTCAACACAGTCGGCCTCCCTTCATTAACCTGTTTAGTTTAGTTATTCTACAGGTTAACTCCACAGGGCTTGATATCCCAACGAAGGCATCAAAAAAGGGTTTGACTCCCCATAAAGATGTCACCGCAAAGCATGCTACTTGAGTGACCGAACCTTCCACCAATTTACATCATCTTCCAACACTCCAAGATGACTTCCGACCCATGCAGCCAAAGGTTTAACTGCACAGGGCTTGGCACCCCACGCACAAGCGCCCCAGCAATTGCATCCTCAGCAGCAACTGACTCGGCAACTTGCCTGAGTCAACCGATTCCAGCATGGCAGCAGAGCTTGGCAACCTTGTCAAGCCTCTCACCTGATAGGTAAAAACCTTCAACCAGGATGTCGCACAGCGAGGTTGAGCCAGCCAGCCCATCTAGCTGTTGACCCCCATGCTTAACATCTATCGGATGGTTGGGTAAATCAACTGGTCACCCATCGGCACGTCGGTACACCACCCGGTAGCCCATTACCCCAAACTCCTCCATGGTGAAGTTGTGCTTCACTAGTGTTGAAGCCCATGTTCAGCACCTATCGGGTGGCTAGGCAAATCAGCCAGCCACCAACCGGCACGCCGGTAAAAGACCCCGGCAACCGATCCCGAACTCTTCCACCTACATGCAAGTACACTCGTCAACATGCCCGCAGATGTCAAGAGAGAGAAAATGGTTGACCATATGGAACTTCGGCTAGTACAAGGCGTGCAAAGGCTCAGTTCAACTTTCGGGGTAGAGTACACGGCCTCCGGATCATGAACCGGTGCACAATGCCGGCTCTCCATCACAGACTAACTCCCATAGACCCCCAGTTACATTCCTAACGCATGTCAATCTCCCTTACCCAGCCACCGACCAACCTGTCATGGCTGTCGGGTAGACACTTGGGTAAATAACTCAAATCTATTGCAAAGATATGGCAAGATTTAATTACGTAAATCCCACAATCAATCAATCACGCGGATCACGGGATTAAACCGAAACATATGCAGAGTTTCCATCCTGGGATTACCCAAAATGGAAGGTAATTCCCTATATAAAGAGCCCTCTGTTCCATGCAAAAGGGGACCCTTTTTCTAACGTTCTGAAGGAGAAGCTTTTTTCGATGGTCTAAGAAGCTTTTCCCAACGTTCTGAAGCGTGATTTCGAAGGAGCGCTACTCGGAGCATCAACGTCCTATTGCCGCACTAGAGCAAGGACTTCCAACCATCCCCGATGTCTCATTGCAAGTAAGCTCCCTTTCTCCCTTACCGTCATGCTTCGAATTGAGCCTCCTTTCTTCGGACCCTAATCGTACTTGACCTTCCCCACACAAAGGGAAAGGTCAGAAGACATGCCTGGGTATCATTCCTTCGGATACGCTTCTGAAGGTGCCAACAGCCTCCCTCCCTTCTGGGTAAACCCACCCAGTATGGTCGAGGTCAGTTCAGTCACGATTCCTTCATTGGATCTTTTCACATGGAAATTGATGTTTTCTTACACGTTTTACGAACGTGTTGTCGGGTTCTTTCTCTATCCCTCTTCTGTGAAACGCATGGCCACCGTCAGATGTGTCGTCCCCACTTATGGATGACCATCTCCCTGAAGGTGTCCACCTCTCCCGTCTTTCGGGACTGGGTGCAGAAATCTCTGCACCCAGAAGTGGAGATGGCATACAGGGTGAACTTCCGGTCCCATACCTAGATGTCCGGTAGGCAGACGGGTAGACCCACCAGACCTCTAGCTCTTCGGCCAAAGGTCCGTAGCGGTGGCTACCATGTCTATGTTCACGTTTCTACCTATTTCCCCCCTTATCTCGCCAGAGAAGCAAAGCTACTCACCCGATGCCCCAGAAATGCTTCCAGGATGAGGCCGTCGGCATGCATCCTTGCCGACGTCAGCCATCCAGGTGTATGAGTATGTACACCCCGACGGTTCCCCTTTATCGGGAGAAGCACAGCTGCTCTCCCAATGCCCTGGAAAGGTTCCTGGGATGAGGCCATCAGCATGCATCCTTGCCGATGCCGACCATCTAGGTGTATGAGTATGTACACCCCGAGGGTTCCCCTTTACCGAGAGAAGCAAAGCTGCTCTCTCAATGCCCCGGAAAGGTTCCCAGGATGAGACTGTCGGCATGCATCCTTGCCGACGCCAGCCGTCCAGGTGTAAGAGCATGTACACCCCAACGGTTCCCCCTTTACCGGGAGAAGCAAAGCTGCTCTCCCGATGCCTCGAAAAGGCTTCCAGGATGAGGCCGTCAGCATGCATCCTTGCCGACGACGGTCGTCTAGGTGTATGAGTATGTACACTCCGAAGGTTCCCCTTTACTAGGAGAAGCAAAGCTACTCTCCCGATGCCTTGGAAAGGTTCCCAGGATGAGGCCATCGGCATGCATCCTTTCCAACACCGACCGTCCAGGTGTAAGAGCATGTACACCCCGACAGTTCCCCTTTACCGATAGAAGCAAAGCTACTCTCCCAATGCCCCGAAAAGGCTTCCGGGATGAGGTCGTCGGCATGCATCCTTGCCGACGTCGGTCATCAGGGTGTATGAGTATGTACACTCAGATGGTTCCTCTTTACCGGGAGGAGTAAGGCTGCCCTCTCGATGCTCTAGAAAGTCTTCCAGGATGAGGCCATGTTTGGCTGGGCTGACTGTCATCATTTTCCAATTTTAAAGCTGGAGAGAGGTCAGGATTACTCAGGCTATCTGTGGGTGCCTAACACCTTCCCAATAGTACCTTGAGTCCCATATCTAGTTCTCTCATTTTTACCATAGTTTTACACAATTTTATATCATTTCTACGGTTTTTACCATTTTGATGGTAGAATAATACTTCCCCATCCGATTTTCCTTGTTTTCTACCCAAAAATTAGGTGGCGACTCCATTTAACGAGCCATCAGCCCCACGTGGTGATGCACTCACACAATCACCTTTCAATTGTCTGTACCTCGGCCAATCCACCGACTCTGCCGATGGGACCCCATGGGCTTCCGGGTGATAGCCAGATGAAAGAGAGGGTACAGATTTTTGGCAACTCCGCTGGGGAGACTCACTGCATTTTATCGATTAAGCGACTCAGACTTTCGCTCATATAGCTCTTTTACTGTCAGCTTTTCATTTTTCACTAGGATTGTTAGTGTCTACCGCATTTTCTAAGCGAAGCCGCTTCAAGTGCATCAAACCAAATCACCCCTCTTTGGTTCTCCTTGCAGATTCTCTTTGTAGATTCTCCTTGCAGATTCTCTTTGCAGATTCTCCTTGCAAACCCTTGCAATTCAACCTCGCAGTTTTGGATCTCGCTGGCTCCCCTTGTCCAGACACATTCACAAGCAAGAGCTATGGCCACAGGTTTTGCTACTACATCTAGAACTTCCCCCTCAGTCACTACGATGGCCTCCATGCCACTGTCCGTGGCCTTCGGCCCACCACCTCCTGTCGTCACCAGGACAAACTTCACCAGGCCAATCATTGTACCTACTAGAGCCACGGATCTCCCCCAAGCACCTGACTAGCCTGCCGCTGCGGCATTCAACAATGTCATGTTGCATCCTATGCCGCCCACTTCTCTAATTACTAGAACTTAAGGTGATAGGCTGGTTCCCACGCAAAACACTGGCCCATCCTATCAGCACCATCAAACATGGAGGGGATAGAAGGGGCCGACACCTTCCAGCCGCCCTGGCCGAGACATTTCGAGTAGACTCTCCTGGTTCATCAGTTGGCCCACTACCAACAGCAAGGGATTAGTTCGATAATCCCACCCAGGCCAACCATTCGCGTCCCGGAGATGCCACATACTGAAGAATATGACGTCGTCACCACTCCCGTGGCAGGTCAGTTCTTTTAGCCACCACTGCAGCCGATGGCTGCCACTACTGTCGCCCCAATGTCGAACCTACAGGGGCAACTACTCCAGAGGATAGCCGAACTGGAAGTGTCTTTCCGGAACATGAGGCCTGGCTCGCCAGAACCTTCTGGTTCGTTCCAAAACCTCTGTTTCTGTCCAGAGGTGATGCTCCCTCCCGACTTCAAGATGCCTGAACTAGTAAAATATAATGGGCACGGCGACCCCCGCACGCACCTCTAGGCTTACTGTGGGGACATGGCGGCGCTGCAACACGAGGAGATGCTCCTCGTCCGACTGTTCCAGAAATCCCTCCAAGGGCCGGCACTATCATGGTACATGTCCTTGGACTTGACAAAAGTCTACACCTAGGAGCAGCTAGCATACATGTTCCAAGAACAATACGCATACAACTTGGACCTAGCACCCAAGTTGGAAGACCTCCGTAGCCTCTACCAACGTGAAAATGAGTCATTCAGTAGCTACATGGGCAGATGGAGGTCCTTGGCATCCCAAATCTAGGACAAGCCAGTTGAGGAAGATTCCATGGACATGATTGTACAGGGCACCCAGCCATCACTAGCAGTGCTCCTGTGCATTCAATCGTACACCACATTCTCCTAGCTGATCAAAGCCAGTAGCCACCTAGAGGGGTTTCTAAAGTCGGGAACATTCTCAGCCCTCCCCTTTGAAGCCAACATTGGAGGAAACATCCATCCCAGGCCACCGACAACAGGCAATAATGGGGGCAACAATCACTGCTTCCAACATTGGAGGAAACATCCATCCCAGGCCACCGACAACAGGCAATAATGGGGGCAACAATCACTGCTTCCGGAGGAACGACAACGCGTGGCCGCCTCCCGTCACGGTCGTAGCAGCCACGCCCCCTCCTTATCAGCCACAGCAAGTGTACGCTCCAACCTAGGAGTATCATCCGTTGGCCATCACCCCGGTTCAACAACTGGTCTACACACCCCGAGTGGCCCCAAATCAACAGCCTTGGAGGCTAAGGGCTCCACCACTGGTAGTCACATCAGAGCTGCCGGTGTCACGGCAATGGCAGGCAACAGCCCCAGGATCCTCCCGTCAAAGGAACCAGGGGCAAAATGATGGCCAAACGGGTGCTAACCAATAGCGCCCCATCCAACAGCAACTGCGGCAACCACGCCAACCGCCTACACCAGTGCAGTAGCCGCACATAACGGAGTACATGCCACTCTCAAAACCACTGAGTCAGGTGTTCCGTAGGGCGCAGACGCTGCTCACGCTCCCTCCTGTCAGACCACCCCTGGCTGTTCTTCCCCCTTGGTACAACTCCTAGCAGTACTGCGAGTATCACCGATCTGCTGGCCACACGATCGACCACTGCCAGACGCTAAGACAGGCCATCCAATGTCTTTTCGACTCGGGAACCATCGAGCTTCAACAGCCTCCCACATCGCCCGAGCCGAGCCAACAAACTTTCCCAAACCATGCGGAGAACACTCGGGTGAACACTATCCTCCCAGATTCCGATAACAGGAGACGACATCTGCTTGAAGGATTTCAGCCGACGCAGCCGCTGTCCACGTATTCAACTAGACGCAAGCAAGGGACAAGGAGATCCCTCCCTTCAACACAACTGCTAGAAGCTAGAACCACTTGGCTGAACCCGGTCAACCTCATCCGTCCAGCCCACAACCCACCAATGCTTGAGGAGCTCTAGCCGTACTACCAGCAACTCCAATCCTCTATCTTCACAGTCCACAACCACCGAAGACGACATCTGCTTGAAGGATTTCAGCCTACGTAGCCGCTGTCCACGTATTCAACTAGACGCAAGCAAGGGACAAGGAGATCCCTCCCTTCAACACAACTGCTAGAAGCTAGAACCACTTGGCTGAACCCGGTCAACCTCATCCGTCCAGCCCACAACCCACCAATGCTTGAGGAGCTCTAGCCGTACTACCAGCAACTCCAATCCTCTATCTTCACAGTCCACAACCACCGAAGACGACATCTGCTTGAAGGATTTCAGCCTACGTAGCCGCTGTCCACGTATTCAACTAGACGCAAGCAAGGGACAAGGAGATCCCTCCCTTCAACACAACTGCTAGAAGCTAGAACCACTTGGCTGAACCCGGTCAACCTCATCCGTCCAGCCCACAACCCACCAATGCTTGAGGAGCTCTAGCCGTACTACCAGCAACTCCAATCCTCT